>JABFQM010000412.1:0-36427 GCA_022816865.1 Zelostemma sp. ZL-2020 | reverse complement strand
TGAAATTGAACTCGCCGCTCGATACTCTTTCCCATTACCTGTCAAATAAATTGCGTTACGAGAAAAACGAGCGCGATCTTGTTATCTTGCGTCACGATATTGGGATACTCTGGCCCGACAATAAAAGGGAGAATCGTGGCATTAATATGGTCATCTACGGAGATACCAAGGGACACTCCGCTATGGCTCGTACCGTCGGATTCCCGGCGGCTATTGCTGTAAAAATGATATTAGACGGTAAGCGATTGAACCCCAAAATATTTATTGCTCCGTTTGGCACACATTATCGGCCAGAACGATCTTTTTCAAAACCTCCCTCTTTTCTTTTTTACATTCCAGGAGAAATTCAGCAGCGTGGCATGATCCTGCCTTCTACGCCTGACTTTTACCGACCTTTACTGAGTCGTTTGAGATCCGAGGGCCTGGAGTCCTTTGATAGCTCGAGATGGTCGTAAATTGTCGACCCGGAAAAAATCCATTTCTTTAGCAGTTTCTCACGTGAATCTTTAATTGAATAAAACTTTTTACCGGAGAGCAGGAAATAAAGGAATTTGAATATCGATAACACATTTATACAAGTCTCTACCCGTATGAAGGATCAACAATTTTACAATTGCACTG
Organism: Zelostemma sp. ZL-2020; assembly: GCA_022816865.1. Classification (NCBI taxonomy): domain Eukaryota; kingdom Metazoa; phylum Arthropoda; class Insecta; order Hymenoptera; family Platygastridae; genus Zelostemma; species Zelostemma sp. ZL-2020. The sequence goes on along the minus strand of JABFQM010000412.1, from coordinate 35,806 downwards.
CATTGAATTGCTTCAATATTCTTCTGTACCATAAGGAACTCGCTGTTCTTGGAAATTTCTTTTAAAGAAAACTAGAAATATCTAGCTTGGAGAAAATATGGCTCTCGATTCGTGATTAATTGTAGTCGGTTAGACAGTGAATGATCAACTACGAAATGTTTGTTTGCTGAACAATTACTCTTACTTGATTTGTGGAATAAATCGACGTACAATAATAATTTTCGAAGTATTCAATAGCGATATTTTACATCCCATTCGGCTTTTTCTTATTTGTCAATGCTATTTATACATTTTACGATTTCAAATTATATACAAACTTGGCAGTTTACGTAGTAAAAGTATAATGGAGCCTAGAATTACCGAAATATTTTCTACGCAATTTGCCTGTAATTGATGTTTGAGAATGAATCTCGTTTTATTTTAAGAAAAATTGCTCCACGTTGCGCGTATTCGAACAGAGGATTCAAGCGCAAATCTAAATTTAATATAGCTTCTGGTGTTAAAGGAAAATGAGTTTTGCCGTGTTCACTTCTCTCTGGTTTGGTGCGAGGACAGCTTGGAGTGAACTTGAGATAATTACATCGGAGAAAATGGGTGATAGCGGAATTCACAAGGTTGGAAAAATATGGGAAAAACAAACATAGAACGGGCAACAGAGATTGAATGCTTCTGTAAAGAAAAAGTTTTTCAATAAATGTAGTTTGAAGCAACGTTGATGTTTTTTTGTGTCACGTGCAGTATTTTTTTGTTCATCCAATTAAAAAAGTGGGTCAATTTGCTAACATCAAAAATAAATAAACTCTTCAAAAAAGTAGAAATTTGAAGCATATCTAGCAATAAAACATTAAGGATTCGAATCTCTCATTTGGATTTACGATAGTTTGCATTTTTGACGTCGAATACAATCGAATGTGAAAGTTCTTCAGTCATTTTCCCAGTAGAATTTTTACGATTCGTAAAAAAGCGGTAAAATGTAAAATAATTGAACGTTGTAAAACCAGGCCAATCAATTTATGTAACGAATGAGTAAAATACTGCTAGATAAAGCAATATATTGTCGTATTTGAAATGATGATTCTGATTTGACTAAACTATAAAAATTGTTTCAATAGTTTTATAAATAGCCAGTAAGTTTTATTGATTAAACGAAACGATATTTAATGGAGTCAACAAAACCGCGACATTGTTAAATCCACAAAATCTTTTCTCTGCAGAGGTTACAAGATTAGCGTGTTCGCCAATTAAAAAGGTGCCACGCGGCTCAATAAAATTTCACCTGTAAGTGCTATTTTTTTTCATTACTCATAACGGCGTTATTCCAAGAACATAAAAGCGTATCGCCTTTTAATTCTAAAAAGCATTTTATAGCTAATAAGAAATTTAACGACGATTCGTGAAAGACTCAAGCAACGATTAAAAGTCTAGAAAATAGGGCCGTTTCATCTTTTATGATCATTATGAAAATGAAAATGTTTGCAGTCTTCATTCGAGACTGCAGCTGAGCCTCGAGCATTACAATGTTAACGCCAATAAAAACATTTTCCTCGCTCTAAATCGAGAAAAATTGTCACAATTCCGAAAGATAAAACTTTTTTTCAATTCAGTTTCAATTTAATTTACACGTATATACATTTTGTCATTTACAGAACAATGAGAAACGCTTTGATTACAAAGACCATTGTTTTGATTACCGCAAACGAATTGTAATTTGTACCTATCAAAACAATGCTTTCGTTCTTATTTACATAAATTATTCTTAACAGATTCTTGCCAGAACACATTTCACGAAGTCAAAAAGTTCACGGAATGCATTTTTCTCTTAAAGTTAGGTTTTTCTTTCAACAACAGCCACTTGTGTTGCACTTGTAAATTAAATTTTTAATACAAGTGTAACATTAACACAAGAATAAGTCGATAAATTGAAGCATTAAAGTTTCACATTTCCTGTCGATTTAATTACGTTATCGAATTACGACGTGCACTCAAATCCTTCATTTTTCAATTCATTTCAATGTCATTTTTATGACAAACGAGACTGTCAAACGGAGTAAGTCCTTTTTGCATAGATAATAATTGTATGAAATTTAATACAAGAATTTAATAAAAACGAGTTTGATTTGGTTTTTGGAACCTTGTTCAATAAATAAAGTATAAATAGTTTGAAATAGTTTCGTTTCTAATAACATTCGAGATGTTGCAATTCAATTTTTGTAAATTATTATCGATTTTTGTGTTTTTAAACGAATTTTTAATGACCAAGTGAATTGATTTGTTCTCAATTTTGACGCGTGGGCGATTAATGGTATTGATTTCGGAATATATTGTGTTTACCATATCAACGATATTTCGGTATTAGGTTTATTTAAAAAAATTGTTTTCTTCGATGAATTAAATACTCGAGTGATAACATAATATAATATAATATAATAACCGAAAAATGAAGATCTCAGTCGCAAGAATAGTCACATCTTCATTACAAACGATGCAATAACGACCAGCAATATTTTTCATTTGTAAGCTAAGCTGGAAACGGTTATTCCTAAAGTTGAACATCAAAATTTTTCAATAAATCGAGAATATATCATTTAAATTCATCAGAGAAAACTTGGAAAAACTCTACCCAGTTTGACGGTATCAGACGTCTTTCGTGACAGTACTTTCTCCGATAACGAAAAAAACTCTTCTCGTTACAATCAACCATGAAAGAACTTTCATAAAATGTATAGGGATATAAAACTTTAACGTTAAGCTCCGTCAACTCTGCACGCTTCATCTCCCTTTCCTTGAGTACGCGTGAAAAAAACGCCGCGAGAAGTTTCGTCGTTGAACTGTTACCTCGATGCGATGACTCTTCGCGAGATAACTCACCGACAATCACGACAGATAATTGTTTCGACTCATTGCTCGCCAAGATTTTTCATGCCCCCGATTGCCAATTGTTATTGCCGATATGTTTAATTATTGCAACGTTCCATTGTATTTCCGTCAACAAAAAGTACGTCAATTTGCCATTCGTAATTTTTCAGTTGTCACGACTACGCGGGCGGAAGCATGGCAACAGCTACTTTGTTGTTTCCAAGAGCGCTAAGCCCTTGCACGACAATCCCGACAATTATTACAACTCGGTACGGCGCAGTACCTGGACTAGATTTGTGAAACCCTTACAAGTTCTAAACTTACGTGTAGTGCCTCGCTATCGTATACAATTCTACAAAACAGTAATATAAATATTTATAACGGTTAGATTTGCCTTCTATGCTCCACGACGTTCAAAGAATTGGACAGTAGCAAGTAAGAGAGTGCCCTTGGTAAATACGCCTCTTGTTTTTAGTTAATATAACTATTAAATATCATGAAACATACAAACTTTGTAAAAATAGTCAATAAAGTAATTGTTTTGGCTTGTATCATAAACAATAAGTATATGAAATAATTTGTCGTGAAAGAATAAGACAAAACATTGACAGATTGATATTTTTTTTAAAGATTTATGTTAGTAACATTTTCATATCACAAATTATTTTTATTCATTTTGTTGAGATCTTTTTTAATCATCTTTTAACAATTAGTGACTTGGTGTTTTTTCCGAGATAAATTAATCAAGAAATGATGCAATTGTTTATTATTCTTTAAACACTTGACGTTGTATTTTTTTCAACAAAAAATAAAACTCGACTGGCGAGAAGATGCAAAATTGTACTAGCCTCTACCAATGGCGCTCTCCCTTAATGAAAAAAATAATCGTATGATTTGAAATTTTCGAGTTTCAATCGTAAAAAAATGTAGGTTGCAATCAAATGTCGCGCACTGTCAATACTTTTATTTCAATGAGAAAAAATGGGTCGTAAATTGAAAAACTAGTCCTTCGCTAATTAAAAAAGTTCACTTACTCGTCTATATAATTCTATGTCTGCTACGTGTTGTAAGAACACACCGTAGAATCGATAAAAACTACAACACTAGTGACGCAACTAGAAAAAAGTTTCATTGAATCAACGGGCTATAGAAAATCGGGGTCGTATCTACAACGAATTTATCCAAAAGTTTCGTGTCGGCTCGAATTATAAACTTTGCCCTCGCTCCCCAATGATTTTCCAATTACGCCACTTGACAAAGGCGTACCGAAAGTTTTCTTACGGGAATCGCAAAAAAAGACCCTAACCGATTCGGTGAAGTTCAATTCATTTTGGCCTCGACTCGTAAACGTTCCCAAAGTTTCTATTAAAGAATTTCCATGTTTCAATGCTGAAGCCGTAGAAACTCTCTTACGCGATTAATCTAATCCGGTTAATTGAGTTGTATTATCCTTAAGTACCGACGTGTGTACCTTTGATAGTACGACGCGCGCGACGTCGTTTATGGAAGATTCGTCGTGACCCCCTTACCCAAAATCTCATTATTTCTATTTAACTTGCCATTGTCGACGCCAATTTATTCCGATATTTCGACTCGTTATTACGTTATTGCCGATGCATGGATGCGAGCATTAATCCATAAAAGTCATCCGTAAAATTTACGATGTCAGGCGGTTTCGAAATAAAAAGGCGAAATGTCTTGTGTTTATTGCTCTCGGGACTACAAGTTTCGAGTTTCAAACCATGTGAATGCAATTAATTTCAATCAAAGCGAAATTGGATATGACGCGTAACAGATATTCGTAACGAGCATTCCGATTCTAGCTCAAAATCCTACGATGAATGAAAATACGTTGAATTCTTCAAATTTATCAAGCTCCAATTAAAAGCGCATTTCCATGAACAAAAGATGGCGGTGAATTGGTTTTTTGTTGTTTCGCAGTTTTTGTAGTATGATTTGTCGGTTTTCCAAAAGTGGACAGGTTCGAAAACGCGAATAAATCGTGCTTCGCGCACTGAAGGATATTAAACCCTGACTCCTTGTGAATAATTGACGCGGGCGTACAAAATACAACTCCAAATCACGTATTGCACCCACGCAGATTTTCAACGCGGATCCAAAAAATACTTTCGAAAAGCATTTAATAATCGTCTCGCAATTTCGTTATCATTTGGCACTTCAATTTTATACAAACATCGCATTTCGATAAACAAAAATATACTTTCTTTGTAAGTTTTATAAAAATGTCGCTTTATGTTCGACATTGTTGATTTAAATTCATAGGATCCACGTTGAAATGAATTCGATAAACAAATGTAGACAACGTTTGTAATCAGAGGTGCTGCTTTGGATTGTCGAATGGCCGGAAAAGGACGTGTGATCCGCAAATTTACAGGAGATGAAACCGAAACGAATGACGGTTTCGGTGTCGTTTTATTACGATTTCGGTTTACCGATACAAAACAGTTTTAAACCTCGAGTACGAGTTAAAAATTGTTTCTAATTTTATTGGACGAAAAAATGAATAAAGAAAACCTATTAAAACCAAACATTCAATAAAAATATCATATTGATTCAAAAACAATGTAAATAACAATCATTTACACTTTTGACCTTGCAAAAAATATATTTCAAAACTGTTTCCAAAAATGTTTTATCATAGACAAACGATTATTCATTTTTCATCGTTTTTTATTCAAAAAGACCCAATTTGTGTATCATGGGGTATTTTCGATGCGAAAAGATAAAAAATCATTTCAAAACCGAAACCGTTTCCATTGGTTTTGGTTTCGATTTCAATCCCTGCAAGTTTATTTAACTACTTATCACTTGTTTAATTAATCAACGTGTCTAAAGAGTTCATGTCTTGTTTCGTGTACACGCATTTATCACTCTTAATACAAAAGATAACGAATGTCCGACGAAGGATCGCGGAGGAATGTATCTCGTTCCGAAGAGGTATCGTCAACGACTTGCGGTATAATAATCCTTACATTGTTCCTAATACTCGTTGCTCGTTGACTTTTCGTGCTCGAGGATCACTGTGTTCTTGGTCAATGTCTTCTCGATGTCGAACGCACTTTTTTCTGACTCGCGACATTGTTTCTCCCACAACAATTAATATAAACTACAATTATTGTTTTCATTCGCAAAAAAAACTAAACGATAAATCTCCCGATTTCGTATCGCGAAAGAGAAGCACTTTGTATCGTCGAATATAATGTGGCAACAAAGTCGATAACACGTTGTAATTTTACTTTACCTCCCGCGTAAATCAACAGCCTTGCCGAACAAGGGACCTCATCAATATGCGATTCGAGAGCTACGCTTTACCAAAGCAAGGGAGTCCTCGTTGAGAATCAAACGGCGTCGATTGACTCGGTAATTAACAAATGATACCCGCGAGTTTATTCGTTATACGGCACGATGGTATTGCATAAATAGTCATCAACGTGCTTTGGCTGTAATGTCATTTTGCTCAGCAAAACAGCGACGCTTCCGGCTGACTCGTAGGCCAGTTGATGGCGGCAAAGTCGAGGAAAGTGTCCTGGTCCTGAGCCGCGCAGTCCGTCGGGGATGAGGCCGATTCTTGTAAAAATGGTAACAAGGTGTAACAAGGGGGCGACGGCGTCGACGATAACGACCACGTGGACAAGCCGTCGTCGTCGTCGCTCGTCGAAGGCTTGGGAAGAACGTTTTCTTGCGGCGGGCTCGCCGGCCCATTTGCCGGAGATCAGAGCTCGTCGCTGTCGAATATCGCCAGGTTATGCGTGATCACTTCGTCCTGCCACGATTAAAGAAGCATTAATCGCATCTCAAAACACGCTGTCTTGAAATGCAGACAGTTTCGCCGGAGAACGTTTTCTACAAAACAATCGTGCCTTCGAACGGTATCGATTGCTGGATTCAATAAGACTTTTTAATAGATTTCAGCACGCTAGACTATTCAGTCTATGACCTTGCGCTTCTTTTTTATCGCTTGAGCCACATTAGACAGAGATATCAATGGAATAAAACTGACGGAATCGAATTACACTTCTTCGAGTCGCGCGTGTTTTCGTTCAGTTTTTTGCCCCTGGATTATTGTTTCGGTAGATCGCGAGGCACAGGTAGAATTTATGCGATGAAAAATAATTTCCCAAAGTGCACAACTGGCGCCGAAACAGTTTCGGTTATTTAAGAGTTGAATAAACGCGCGGAATCGCTTGGATATTTGGCTGAAATATGATGCGAAAACAATATAAATTTTTCTATCTCCGAATAGAAAATGCGGAAAATGGAAAAAGTCGAAGCACAGTTTTTTAGATCAGCGGAACTTTCGAGTTCCCGACAAGTTCGAAATCTGTTTAAAACAAAAGGCCGTTTACGACTGCAGTTAATGCCGCTCTCGAGCAATAAGACAACATCCCAAACATGTTATGATAACGTGACGCGAAATCGATTTCTTCCGACTCACAAAGATTCAAGGCTCTGCTTTACGAAGCCAAGTTGTGCTGGAAGTTAATCGCTCGTGTGATATTGATTAACGGTTTTCAACCTCAAAGTTTAGGTTGAAATTTCTTCGACCTGGAGAAAATATTCCCTCGATATTACAACTTTGTTCACATTTTACCGCCCGGAATTTCGGCCAGAATGCTAATGTTTACACAACCGAGTAAGAGATAGTTCCCCAAAGACTAATCCTCTATTACTGATTGCTTATTAAACCATATACACGATGAGGGACGTGCTCAAATTCTCAAGTTTCGCTATTATTCACAACGGAATTTATTGCCAGAAATCAATCGGATTTAACAAACTCGAAAAGCTCTGGATTGCATAAAAATAATCCCGTATTAAAAGCGTAATCCGATCAGCAATTACGGGTACATAATAATGAATAAAAGTGAAGTAGAAATTGACCGAGTACTCACTTTGAGGCAACTCTCGATAAATTCTTCAATGGTAATTACTCCGTCCTGATTGAGGTCCAACTTTCTGAACACCGTGTCAAGTTGTTCCCCGGGTTTCTTGTCATCCGGCGTCTCCCCGGGTTTTCGGCCCATCAATTCATGAACAGCGTTTACAATTTCGCCTAATTCACCTCTCGTAATGCAACCATCGCCATTAATGTCGTACAGCTTGAACGTCCACCTTAGCTTTTCGTAAATGCTACCTCGTAAAAGGGTCGACAACGTTACCAGGAGATCCTGGGTAAATTAAGCAACGGTTTTAATGACTTTTGAGTCAATTCAGCGCGCGAAATGTACACTGAAAAAAAGTTTTCCTCATTTCGATAATTGATTATGGTCGCAAATCATGGAAAATATGATTGGAAATGAAGGATATTTTCTCAGGAAAGTTGATACAAGATATTGGACAAATGTTCGTAATCAATAATAACGGTTGACAATTTTATAATTTTGTCCTGCGTTTTAAGTCTCGAACTAATTCAAAAATGACACGAGGTAAGTATAAAATATTTCTTTAGTGATAGTTTATTCAAATTGATTCCTTATTTAGAGAAAAACATACTTTCGATAGATTTGGAATTTTCCGTATTTATTTTAACTTTTCAATTTACAGATACATCAAAATTTATGTAAACTACGTAATTTGAAACTTCGAGCAGCTTATATAGATAAAATAAAATGAAATACGGCAACAGATAGATGAACCAATAAAAAATGAACGAAGTGGTAAATAAGTAATAAAGGGATTGACGGTTAAATGAATAAAAAATATTATTTGAAAGCGCATCGAACAATAAATAAGATCTTACCGATAGTCGACTGAAAATCGAATAAAATACGATTTTTTTCAATTGAATGCCTGTTGAAAATTGCATCAGAATTCGATTCAACGTCAATTACAATTTGCATAAAATTTGATTACAAGTGCCATTCAAATCTCAATGTAGTTTCGATTGTAATCTGATAAATATTCCATTCTAATTAAAACTAATCGAAATAATATTCAAACTTGCACAGAGTCAAACTAAAATCACTTATTATTCAAATTCAATTTGAAACTTAATGATTGCTATTTATATCCAAACTATTTTGGATGTTTTCAAATCATCCATTCATAATTATAAATATTTCCCAAGCATTTTTTTCAGTGTACCAAGCACGTTCCCCGCGATGCTTACCCGAAAATTTATAGCTCCGTTGCAGTTTACATCAAAAGCTTTGAACACGTAATGGGCATAAAGAGTAGAATCTGCAAAGTAAAACATTTCAAATTGAAAAAATGTCGTTTTTCAATACGGAAAACGTCGGAGGTTTCATTTTTCGTAGCCTCAATTTAATATGAAAAGGCCAAAACTCACTGCCATGCGGAAAGAACTTGGCGTAAATGTCCTTGAACGTGTCTTCCTGAACGACTCCTTCAGGACATTCCTGAAAAAGAAAAATGCACTTTGTAAACTCCACGTCTTACCTACATTTTTCAAGGCTCGAAAGTTCTCAGTCAATGAGGAAAGTAACACGAATTCTGAATCGAGTCCGATAACTTCAAGTTCCAAGCATGCAAAACAATTGAAAAGCCGTGAATTTCAGACTGTTATAGACCCGAAACTTTATATCACGTGAAAATTGAATATCATTGAATATCACGCGACATCTCCAGTTTGAAGCAAAAGTTTCGTTATGAGGGTACCGCATACCATTCCAAAGAGCGTTTTAGAAGCTTACAGGTGAGACTCGATTTGAAATAACAACAATCATGACTCGCAAATGACGCGAATATCGAATGAAATGGAATCCCCTACGAAAATTTATAACCTAGATGTTCGGAAGAGACGGTTCAACTTCCCCAGGAACGCAACAGAACGATTCGTCCAGAGTCCGAGAAGTGGGACACGTCAGTTATCCCGGAGTTGAAAATCCTCGCCTTGCGAGTTCTCGTGGAGCGATGGAAGGAGAATCCCGTTTTGGAAGCTCTGACGTGCGTTGACAGAGACACTTTGCTGGAAATGCTCCCAGCGGATCTGCCGTTTGAGTTGATCATCAAGAGCATTCCGTACGAGTATTATTGGAAACGCGCTGCCCAACATAGGTATAATCGAGGCTCGAAAAGATTTATAATAATCACACTCGAATCCAAAAATATCGGATCTTTGCTCTTGCTTTAGATGGGGATTCAACAACCCAGCGGATCACGGCAATTCCTGGCGACAATTATACTGCGAGCGTCATTTGGCGGAATACTTGGAACGTTTGGAGCCGTCTCACTTCGAGAACGAGGAAAATGCCTGTTCCGAGCTCGTCGAGCTTTTGAAAGACTACATTTTTAATCTGAAGATCCGATCCCTCGTCCCAACAACGTAAAGTTCAGCTTTCAACTCGCGATACTCGCGGTAATTTATGCAAGGGTAGAGAACATTTGTCATTTCAGAAGTGCCATTAAATGGTCGGGCGACGACGGCGAAGAGCCGCCAGGCGACGACTTTTCCGTGCATCATGTGCCGCTGGATTGTATTATTCCGCGCTTTCCGAATCTGAGGCAACTCCAGATTAATATCGGAGTGATTTATATGGATGACGGTTTCGAATGGAAGGACTTTGAGTAAGTTTTCGGTGTAAAAGAGAGGCTGGTATAGTGAGACGGAATTGGTTTCCGACTGAATTATGGAACGAAAATCGTAGTTTTATTCATGTGTGATGTAAAAAAGTATTCTACACCTCTCTATCGAGGTCCAATTATGCATGTATTCAATTTCTATTCTCGGAGGAAGGTTTTGTTAATTTAACAACATTTTGATAACGGTTTTTTTAAATAATCGAAACAGTTTATATAATTGGGACTGGGTGGAATAATCATTTAAAATTTAACGATGATGCTTGACCTATCAATATTTTACACACTTGTTTTTTGAATTGCAACGTTGATTCTTTACCTTCTATTGTTTCTCTTCAAAGATCTTCTTTACGAATCATAAAAATTTTACAAGGGAAATTGTGCCATTTGGTTGTTTTATATTCGACATCAACGTCGGAAACTTTAGAAAATCGAAACAATCGATCCTTGAATTTCAAATACGAATTAATTCATGAAAATGAGCAGTATCTAATTTATAATATAAACATCAATACAGTAACAGTTTTTGAGATAAGAAAAAAATTGTTCTGTAAAGAAAATGGAAAGTTTACTTTGTTTAGATATAGTATTATAGGCATGCAATTTTCCTGGGTACACGTTCTAGTATTAAAAAACTTATTTTATAAGGTAAATTGGACTTTTCGCCATAAAAAAGTTCAGATTTCGCACAGTTTTTATACTCAATCGATCGAATACATTTTCGAGAAAATGTGGAACGCTGGAAAGAGTGGAAATCGATTAAAAATAAGTCAATATGACAACAAATTTAATGTTTTCTTCGAATAGTGCTGTGGAAATTTGTATTTACAAAGTGAAAAATTGAATGGCACCAAATGTGAACTGTTGTTATTCAAAACGTCGTAAAAAACAGCAACTAAAGAAAAATTTTTCATTACGAAACATGAACTACACTATTTTATTTACTTATATGCATGTGTGAGTTTAAAAGTTTCGGAGATTTAGAAAAATGCTTCATCGTGAAAGCCTTTGTGTTAAATTGGCAAGAAACATATTCATATAGAAACAATAAAATGATACATATTGAAAATATGTATTATTATCACTGTACCAGCCTCTCCCCTACACAGAGTTCGACTAAATCGATTCGTGTACAGCACCATTGCCAGAAATTACACGAGTCAAATGGAACCTTCGTGAAATCTACTGAAATACGCTTAGACATATAACTTTGATGAACGGCGCGGTCTATTATGGCAGTATTTGGCGAGTAGTACCACGTAAGCTGAGTAATTCCAAGCTGTATAGTCGGTACTGGGGCAACAATGTTTCCAAATAAGCGTACAATGCGGCTATTACCAACGCGATACTGTTCATAAATCATTAACGTAATCATAATCAAGCGCACAACTAAAATACTTCGTTTTCATTGAACCTAATCGACGGGAAATGGAAAATAATGAGTTTAATTGTCTCATCGTTCAAGCTGCAGCCGAAGAAATTGTATTCGTTGAACACGCGATTTGTTGACCCAAGCAGTTAACATATTTATTAGGTCGCGATCGATAGGATTAAACTCTTACAGATTTCATCCGGGGTTTATGTAGGGATGTAAAAATTTTTATACAGATGAAAATAAACCCTCGAGTAATGGAATTCAAGTAGGACGTTGGGCGGGAAAATTTGGAATTTCTCCAAGGGCAATAAATTCTGCAAACTGTATTAAAATTCATCAAATCGACCTTCCTCTCGGCAATCGTGGTCGAATTAATTTCTTCCAAAGTCGACGAAAAAACAACTCAATTTAAGATTCGATCAATCATGTAATTCATTGTAACGAACTTCCACAGAATAATTTCAAACAAAATTCTAAATATGCCAACTCGATTTTCATCTCGACTATTTTTATCTTCTTAATATAAAGATATCTCGAGTATACCGCAGCGACGTTCTACAATTTTATCATTCTTCCATTGTTACTTTTAATTATAAAAAGTAATTAAAAGCTGCGGTAAAAGAGATAGTTAAAAACTGTAAGAAACAACGGATTAAAGTAAAGTCTGATATTGAAGAAAGAGATGCTGTTGACAGGTTTTCAGTCGAGGACTGTCGGAATCTCGGACGAGGTATCAAGGGCTGTCCGATGCTGAAGAAGTTCAGTCTAACTCGGAGCAATTTAAACCAGCCGCGGGCTGCGGCTCTATTACAAGAAGTGGCTGTGAATAATACTGTAAGCATGTCGTCAGACTCGCTATCTCGTTAGTTGCGCGTCGTTCGAAATAAACTCTACAGACACAGTATAAACCAAAATTACGTTCAACCACTTCATGATCAACAACTTTTATCATCCGCGCGTGCACAGAAAGAAAATTGTAATTCTTCCATTGTTAGCAACGTCAAAATTACATGGCCTTGGTAATGTGAAAATTAGAGAAATTGCGCTGCTTTATTACAATTTTCATGTAATTTTACAGATATTTAACCTTCTTAAAAAACTCTGTAGAGTTAGACATTTTTCTCTTCAAAAAGACAGCAGTGGTTTTCTCCGAACTCATGTTAAAACGGATTTGTCGTCTTTGGAAATCGTATTATGATGAAACATATAAGATGTCGTGCACTCAAATATTCTCGTTTCAGATTGAGGAAATCGATTTGTCACATTGTAAGCTCGAAGACGACGGCGCTCAAACTGTCGGTGCTTTTCTCGCGAAGCGCAAGAACTGGCGTCTGAAAGTTCTGCATTTGGCGAATAACAATATCGGGCCGAGCGGCTTAGCGGGGATTGTACAAGGATTGTTGCAAGACGACTCGGTGCTTCTGAAGCGCCTGAATTTGCGCCTAAACCCCTTAAGAGATTCCGGCGGTGCTCATATATGCGCGCGTACGTTCTTAATGCAGGCGTCAAGTTTTTGCAACGCTTTTCAGATTGAGAAACTTGTGAATTCTGCATAAAATCAAATTTAAAACAGTTTTGTTGAAGCACGCCGAGCTCGAGTATCTGAACGTAAGCGGATGCGAATTTGGGCCTGAAGTTGGGGTGAATATCGCGGAAGTTATTTCTTTGGGCAACATGAAAATGCAATCACTGGCTCTCGACATATCGAATAATGATTTAGGACCGATCGGTATGACCCTTCAAATTCGATTGATCTTCTTTTTGAAACATCGCATTCATCTCGCAAAATTTAATTCGTTAATTGTTACATGAAGCTGGAAAAGCTCTTGAACTGGCTGTGAAATCAAGCCCTATCATGGTCGAGTTTGACGGGAGATTGTGCAATATTACAAAAGAATCGGAATATTTGATCAACGAAAGTATCAGTCGGTGAGTGAAAGAATCGAGAAGTGATATCTGGTTAAGTGGAGCCGATAATGATTTCCAAACAATTGAAATGAGAGATTGAGTGAGCTTCTAGCTGACTGAATACGAATGTTTTTGAGGAAAGAAAACGGCATTCAAGTGACTGGATTCGCGTTTAATAATGTGTACTTTTAGTTACGAAAGCGTAGAAACGGAACAAAAGCAGGGAAATACAAAACTTTCTCAAGGGCCATTGAACGAGAAGAATTGCATGATCGAATGTATGCTCGCGAAGCGTGAAAAGCAAAGAAATCTTTCATGCGTTGAATCTTTCCAAATATGTAATAGTCGACTCGGAAAAAATTACTGGCTTATTCATTCCGACAGTCGAGTTTCCCAATTTTCCATTCACGATGTAAAATGCGTCCTGAAATTTTGGAAAAGGTCTAATAAATTTCCACGACCTTTCCGCTTCGACGGAGAACCAGCAATTTTCGTCGCTTCTTTGATCGTGTTTTCTCAAATCAAACATGCTATCTGATAAATAAAACATTCCTTCGCTTCTTTCGCTTCGGAAAAACAAACTAGAATGTAACATTTGTCTTTCTAGTTTATTCCGAAAAGTAACACCGAGAAACGAGTATTGATTAGTTCGAATAAACGTTTAGAAAAATCCAGTAGTCGCGGGAATCTCGTGACGGTATATTAGCTCTTTTAAAAATGCTCATGGCGCGTTCGATTCGGAATTAACAGCTTCGACGTGCAGCAGGCTCCCACAACGCGGATATGAATCACTCATTTAGTTTACGTCCACGTCACTCCCACCGCGACTACGTACATACAACACTCGGACTATGAAAACATCGAAAACACGAAGTGATTGTAACTTCCTGTTCGAGGATGCGCGCAGTGACCCACTATTTTCCCGATATATTTATTCTTCTTTTTACCAATGAATTATCGATACAATTTCAAGATACCGAGGGAACAGAAACTCGCTTTTTCGTACCCACTTACACATTTATTCGACACTTTTCCCGGAAAAACGCGCGCAAGATGATTTAAAGAGGTCGTATATCACGCTAGCTGAAAATTTGCCATAATGACACTGCACGCTTTGACCATGTGTACATAATTAATGACTCGATATCACTGTCGCACTGCAGTGCCACTGTCAACTGCCAAAATTTCTCGATTTTCGCTATGGCAAAATCTAATTTTGGCAAGCGCTTTAAAAGTCAGAATCACATTTTCCCACGCAAGAGACGAACATTCGAGATTTCTCATTAATTGGATAGACAGTAACTCATTTCCGTGGCTTCCTGAAAGAACAACTTGACTCAATAATTGTAGTTTTTTTCAGTATTTCAGTGACTTTTTTATAATCTAGAAAATTGCTTAAAAATCATTTTGCTTATCGAAACATTTTCTGATATAAATAACGATAATAAAAACTGTTTGTAAATGTGGAGTTAATGTGAATTCCGTCCTTGAAAAATGCTAATTTGCATGAATATTTCGATAAAATCGTTTATTAAATACAATTACGTTTTCGGAAGATATTTGAACGTAGTAAATTTTATTTACAAGAAAAAAGATGCTATCATCAATAAGAATTAAATTTCATGTGGAAATTTCGTCGTGCTTCGAATTAAATTTTTTAAGCTCAATTAAACTTATTTCTAAAATTTTAACAAAGTGAACTGATTTAAATAAGCACAACAAAATAGTATTCATTTTTTAAGTGTCTCTAATGACATACACCATTTTGACTTTGTATATATTTATTTAGTTTGGTGAAAATATAATAAAAAATTAATTAATGTAGTTATACCGGAAAAAATGTGAAAAACAGAGTCAAGTGGTTACTTATAAAGTACCAATTACTCACGGCACGTACAATTTGGAAAGTTCAAAACATTTTGAAGATAAAAAAATCCTTCAAAAATGAAGTCAAGTCGTTATTCCAAAGAAGCCACAGATTGTTTGCCTCGAAAGTAATTAGAGATCAAACAAGTTTTTATAGTCGACAAAAAATTATTAAAACTTGGCACGGAGGTAAAGGGAAAGAAGAAAGCCGGAATCGAGGGAGGTTTTAGAAGATACGCGATGATCAGAAAAACGGGTTGATGTGTAAATACACGCAGAGGGGCGGTTGAATAAAAAAGCAATTGGCACGAAGAAGGAAAGCATTTGGAACCGCGCCACCGTTGAAATTGCTCTTCGCGCGCTTCTTTTTCATGATTCCAAAACCATTTCCATTCCCGTCGTTTCTAGTCACTTTACTCGTCTACCGCTACTCACGTGACATTTTTTCACCCTCGCTCGACTAAATATTTTGCTGAACCGAGAAAGATACACGCTAAATCTTTTAGAGTGGAATTCTACTCTGTACTTCGAGTTGATCTTTTTCCGATAGGATTTTTTTCACTCTAAATCTGGGGTGCGATTCGATGCGGCGCGCCCATTCAACTCTAAATAGAGTCTTCAATCCTATCATTCTTCGAATGGAATTCCACTCCGAATGATTGAAATTTCACTCCAAAAGATTCAGTGTGTAAAATGAGATTCTCGAGACTGTGGCGAGACTCAACGTCCTGCGGTGACATTTTCATCTTGATTTATTCACGCCTTTGGATATCGTAGGAATAAGAAAGAGAGGAGGAGAAGAGACAAAGCGAGAACGGTGCCAATGGAGTCTCGATGGACGAACTCCTTCGCGAGGAAGAAAAGTTTGCCGTCGCCGCCGCCACAACTCGATCATACCACTCGATTCGATCTGCCGAAGCAAACAGACGACATGGAGAGTGTAGACTAAAGATCAAGCGAATAACCGAAAAAAAAGTTATGGAAATAGAGTGGAAATGTATATCGCCGTATGGAGTTCGACGTTTCAATGACATTTATGGTCGCGGAAAAGTTTGGAATAATGTCCTGTTTACAAAATGTTGTTCTCGACTCTGCAAAACTGTAATAATTATCAAATGTATCTTGTAAATTGACCTCTGAGATTCAAGTATAGTCCAGGGAATGTAATATCAATGTTGGCTGGAGTCCAGCGGATGAAAAAGCTCTTTGCATTTGCGGATCGAGTCTTTTTTTCCAAATCGTTGTTTCCTCATTTTCCTCCTCGACTTTGCAAGCGAAAAACGGGAAAGTTGGGAAAAGAAATGAAGACGTCACTGAAGTTTCGTCGAGTTCAAAGTTTAGAAGGAGAGAGGTATAAATTGAATTGCCTAAAGCTTATTAGGATTTGGATGAAATTACGTTGATCCCGCGGTAAACGCGATCAGGTCGTAAATTAATCGTAGTAGTAGTTCGTATTCCATCGTGGCAAAGGCAAAAGAATGTTCAACGATGAATGTGTGTTTTTAAATTCAGAAGGAGTAATTAGCTATTCAATTACATAGCTATTCTTCTGTTACGAATGCACGAGAGCTCGAAGGTTGAAGCAAAACAATGAAACAATGTCAAATGATTCAGCAGAGAGATTTGTCGAGGAAAATCGCGCCGTTCGAATTTCATCATGCATTTTTCAATGTCCTGATTTCTATTCTGGAAATGTTCTTCGATGCACGCAAATGTCAGACATTGAAAGAAAAAGATGAGATATTCGAATCAGGAAAAAATAGCTCTCATCGCGCGCGATTCGTTCGTGAAAATTGTATAACACAAAAATAGCAGCGCGATGAATAGTTTCGGCCCTTCGGCTTCGGAGAACGGTTATTTTCTTCGACTCAAAGGGAAAGGAAGAGTGTACTTTCCTTTGTTCTTTTTTCAAACCGTTGAATAGCGGCCCATTTTCCAACTGACAATCGAGGTGAAAAAATCCAGCAAATCCGATGAAGCTTTTAAGTTTAGGGGTGACAAACTGCTATATTTGTGGCCTACTTAGAGCCCGGAATAATGACGCTGGTGATATTATTTCCTCATTCTAAGGTTTCCCAATTTCATGTCACGTTATATTTGCTATTTGTTAAATAAAGCTGAAATTTGACACATGACAATTTTTTTCAGGCTCGAAAAACGTACTTCCACGCCCTGCAAGGGGCTACAAAATACCTATTTCTCGCCTTTGTTGTGCAAAATATCGTTCGCAACATGTAAGAAACATCGATTTCGTCGAATGTGATTGTAACACTCGCTATTTTTTTTTAATAAAACAAAAGTAATCGCGTAAAATGTAGCCAAGCCTCTGAATATATTGCACTTAAAGGAATAATGTACTCATAAGACGACAAGTCTTGAGAAGTAGGTTAAGTAACTTGCGAAGAAAATTGTATTTTACTGGCATTGTTCATTTCCATCTGAAAAAAGTATGTTCGTAAATGAAATCCGCGATTCAAGTGCCTCTTCTCAAGCTTCTTTTAGAATTGTTGTAAAAGCTGAATTTCTAAGAGAAAAAAAGGCTCTTCGACATTATTCCAACATGCACAATTCAAGCGACTTAAATTTTTTAAAGTTTCGTAGGTCAATATTTATGAAGAAGCGTATCCAATACGGAGAACTTTGGCGAGGAGTTTAATCGGCGCTATTTGGGTCAGTGGGAATTCAGAAGATTCATGCAATCTCCTGACTTTACATGCACAAAAGACCCTTGTAAATGCAGACACCTTCGGATATATTCGATTATTTATGTAGCTTTTAAAGGAGCAGATAGAGTATCGGTAACGACGCAATCTCGCGCTCAATTCCTGCTGCGGTCTGGTATAACATTAATTTACCAACACATGCGACGCCTCTGTTCAGATTTTGTCGATATTGCAATTTTTCAATTTTATCGCGCCATCAGTAAAAATGTACTTTCGATAAAATGTATCACGGGAAACAGAGAAGCTTGGAAAGTTAATTAAAAAATTCGCCCCCATTATCGAATGCCAATTCCTCCTAGATACTCCAAACCTTCAATTTCCGTTCAATTTAACCGATTCAATCCAAGAAGTAAAAGCGTCGTTTTGTTTTTAATCTTCTTGCAATTTCCAGCAAGTCTCAATTTCGCAGCGTATTCGCCAATTCTCCGAGTTTCATTTTAAGGCGGAATATCCCAGCAAATTCATTGCATGCTTTGCAAAATGTTTCTCCACCGGCGGCAGAATTTAGGGCACGGATCGCGGGCACGCCTGCTTTTTGAGAAAGAAAGAGCTTGTTTTCAAAGAGCACAGCTCAGCAAATTCACAGCCCATTGTGTACAGGAGTAAATCCGATGATCATAGCTGAATAATTTCGCTCGTAATGCCGGATTTTTTTCCCCCGAATGGCAACTCAGCATATTTTCGCTTTGGCAGGTTTTATAGCGAAATTGAATAAGGCAAGAAATCTGTTTTCTCCGGGCAATGTTTTCATGGAGGAATGTTCCTTTCCTCGTTTGAAACGTGAACTTTCGAGTTTGCGAAAAAACATCCTTCAAGATATCATGAGATGTTTGCTCCCTCGTTTCTTTGGGGAACTTGAACTGACAAGTATACTGCACATGGATGTATATTACATGAATACACGGCGAAAATAAACCCGCATTCCGAAGAAATTTGATGTAAACAGGAGGAAAGGACGGAACTTTAGACAAAAGAAATGGCCATACGAAAACTGTTTTCGGGAATTCAAAGTTCATGCAATCAATGAACTACAACGTCGATTAAATTTGCTCTAAAAAGCAGAGTGAAATTTCAATCTCGGCGGTGTAAACATCGCAGTTTTTAATGAAATACGTGAGGTTATGTATAGCATAATTTAATTTCCATACGAATACAACGTGTTTTATTCAAACTGTGACGTCCAATTTGTATATGCATTAATTTTGAATCCATTAATTAATAAAACAAACTTTCTGGAGCGATTTCGCTGTTTGAATCGGGCAAAATTTATTTCAGAGGTTATTGTACACATGCAAATTAGTTAATGAAAACGTGATGATTTTTTGCATCATCAATTTCATTCGTCGCATTGAAAATCACATTTTCGTGAAAATATTGAAGCAATGTACAGAATGTTTCTATGGGGTTGTCACTTAACTTTTTCAGGCTTTCCAGACCGTCAATGTTATTTTTTTCTGACCATAAACACCAGAAAAGCAGGCTTTGTTACATCGTTTATTTATTTTTAATACATGGATTAAGTTACTAGGCGATTTTTTATGCGACACTGGAATAGCTTTATTCGAAGCAAAATTTTGCGATAATTTTTTACTTGATTAAACTTTTGTTAATAGTTTATAAAAGAAAATAACTGGTGCAGACAAATTTGGAAACAAATATCTATCTAATCTAATACTTCATAGCGAGATTATAAATAAATAATTGTTTAAATCACTTGTAGAATAAAAAAACGAAGTTTCCAATGTACTTACGTTATTCATATTTTATTTTGGATTCTAAAAAATTAAGTTTCAAAATAGGACACAACTCATACATCTTGAATTAAATGTTCTACGTATAAATAACTTTCTATCTTGAGCACTTAAAAAGCCTTGATGAAAAAATCATCAATGAATTTAATTATTCGAAAATCCTCGATTGTTCAAAGTTCTTTATATAAATTCTCGTCAAATTTTCCTTCTTCACAATTGAACGAAATAATAAATGAATTTCTGCATCGTTTGCAGCTCTGCTTTTATCAAAAACTCAAAGAAAAAACGACGTTACAAAGCCGAGCAAACAAATTTAATGAAACAAAAGCAAGAGAGCTCGAAAGTCTGTACAACCACCATAATTATTCAGAAAAATCGATTTCCTTTACCACCTTAGAGAGCGGATTCGAATAAGGGAGGGAATAAAAGGAACAGGTATAAATAACGACTCGTGTAAAGATGAAAAACGGAGCCCTTCAAATCCACGAGGTCATTGTCCAAGTAAATAATATCGATCCAAGTGTTGAATGAACGGGGAAAGGTATGTCTCGATTGGAATACGAATGTAGCCGGCGGAGTTCCCGAAGGTGGGGGGATGCATTTATGACGTCATGGAAGAGCAAAGGTGGAACTGGAAGAGGTGGCGAAGGAGAGGAAATCGATACAGCCCAGCATCACGTCTCCCACTTTCCTCTTCACTTCCTCCACTCGCATCCCCGTCATTTGCTCTCGTTCGCTCTACCTCCCCTTTTATTCTCCCCTCTAAACGAAAACCACCTTCAGTCGACGGCGCAAGTACTTGGCTTGCACGTGATTACAGCGTACCGCAAAAAAACTGTACACCCGCGACATTTTTACCCCGGAACAGATGGAATTTCAACAAAGAGAGATTGCGCGTTTTTGCATGCCTCGGAAAAACAAGCCATTAAAATTCTTCGCGAGCCACCCTTTTTCGAGAATAAATGGTAACGAACTTCATCTATACATCGGCATTGAACTTTTTCCGGTCGATTTTACATTGCAGTTTAACAGTTTTCATTTCTTCTTGATTGCTGAGAATTTGGATGAAGAGAGTCTCTTTTATTCAAATTAGATTCATTCTAGTTCCTAATTAACAAATATATGAAGAAAAAGAGCGGCAGTTAAACTTTAACGATACTTTTCACTCAAAGGATGAAACTTTAATCCCGTTGACTCCAAAAATCTCGTTAATTATTAAATGGGTGAGAAAAACCGTGTCGTTTGAACTTTGGAAATAGAGAAAATGAATGCGAATGCAGATAGTAATTGAAATAAATGGGAATTGCTTTAAACGAAGCGCGGCTTTGGAAGCCGCGAGTTTTTTAATTCGATTTGTTCGGCTATAATTGGCAGCGGGAAAAATTGGGCTTTTTCATGTAATTCCAATTATTCGTGGCATTGAATGAAGATGAAGAAAACATTCCGGGGCAAAGAGTGCGAACGATAGGGTGTACAGCGACGCTTCGGGCCTCAAACCGAATAAATCATTCTTGAAATGATTAATCTCCGAGCGGCGCGCTTGGGTGAAAAATGGTCGACTTCCGATTTTGATTGGAGCATTCCCGATTATTAACGAAAACAATTCCCGATGTGATTTGTGACGGAGAAAACCAATTATTCCCACTCTGCGATTGGGCATTTACGACGCGTGAATTGATATTCGATCAAAACAAAGTTTAAATTATCAACTGCCCCAGTTAGAAATCAGCCGTTTAAAAAAGGAACGTGCTTAGAATCGATGGATCGATTTCTCCTTTCCCCGGACTTTGTTTCTCTGAAAAAGTTCCTCCCCGCAATATCTTTATTAAATCGCAGGAGAAAATTAATGTCGGAAATAAATCAAGTTCATTTTTTTTCTCGTAATGGACATTTCTTATGTAAAAATACGCAATATACGGAATATATCTAAAATGAGTATAACGCGTGAAACGGGATAAAATGTAATGGGGAGTATAAGAACGTTGGGGAAAAGCTGAGAGAGGAAACAATGTAGAAATGAGCTACGAAACGAGAAGCGATGCTAGTGGCCCTACAGACGTCGGATTCTTCACTCGAGTACGCTCCTTATTTCACACACGTAAAGTCGGGGCTAAAAACAATTCACTATTCTCGAAATGGCAAGACTGTTTTCAACTTTATCAACTAGAAAAATTAACTGGGATGTGTCCCCTCTTTTTGCGTCGTGATTTTGAAAATTGCACTGTTGAACTGTCAATTAATAAGGGAAATGGAACACTTTTTCTATCTCAATTTTCACCAGAAACATGACTGAGTACGACTAATTTTAATTATAGTTGAGGCAACATTTTGAATAATAAAAACAGTTTTGTATGCGACAGTGAGTTTAATCTAAATACTCGGTTGAAGTTACGTTTATTGTACTTCTAAATATTCCAGATAAGAACTTTACTCTCTAGGTCAGGCGAAAATGGAGAGCTCGAATGCTTCATTTCGTGTTTTCAAGTAGTATGTGTAGTATCAGCGCGCCATCGGAACAGGCTGCCCATAAAGGGCTTTATCTACTGGCAAAGACTCGAGATACGTCATTATTTCTGATGTAAAACGGCCGTGAAATTGAACTTGCATTATTCAACTGCTGTAATCGATTAAAGTTACATCGTAGTCTTGTTTCCTGTTTTTATTAACAAATAAATCGCTAACAGCATTCAAACAGTTGCGTCACCTTAGAATGAAATTTTAAAATAAATATCGCGGTGCGCTTCTGTGCTCTACATAAAATTCAAGACAACAAGAGAGGATTCAAAGCAATTTTCACAAGTCTAGATTTCTTGTATTTGGGCTGCAAGCCCAGAACTTTTCACCGGTGAATTTGAATAATTATAATCACATATAATATTTAGATATGAAGTTATATCAGTAAGCTTATTAATGTTGCTCGTTTATCATTACACTTAACTTTTTACATTGAAATACGATGCCGGGAAAATATTTATTCTACGTTCCCAAAAGCAACTCCATTTTTTTCTTGATTTTTCTGATAGTATTGAAAAAAATAGAAATACGGTTTATTAACATTCATATTTTCGCAGAAAATTTATTTTTTCACTGCACAACACTTTCCCCCACACATTACAATATTAGCAATACTAGATAGTAATTTGAAGCTTGCAAAATTTCGATTTTATACGATTTATAGTACTCCATACTTTCTTGTTTTTTTCAACAAAAAAAGCATAAAAAATATATAGATATTGTTATCGGCGCGGAAATATATTTGTACCCGTGTCGTCTTTATGATTCTTCAATCTTCAAATCAACGCCCGCTCTACCTATTCTCTTGATGGAAAATGTAAGAAATACTCTCTCAGCGGCATGACAAGAATGATACGTGGAAACAAAGTCGATTTTGTCACAAAATTGCTTCGCATCCTCTTTTGTCAACTTTACTTTTATGTAGAGCACAAAAACGCACTTTGCAATACTTGGAATTCCATTTCAAGGTGAATACGAAACTGTTTGTATGCCGTTAGGGATTTGTTTGTTAATAAAAACAGGAAACAAGACTGCGATGTAACGTTTATCGATTACAGTAGTTGAATAATACAAGTTCATTTTCACGGCCGTTTTACATCAGAGATAATGGCGTATCCCGAGTCTTTGCCAGTAGATAAAGCACTTTATGGGCAGCCTGTTCCAATGGCGCGCCGGTACTACACATACTACTTGAAAACACGGAATGAAGCATTCGAGCTCTTCATTTTCGCCTGACCTAGAGAATAGAGTTCTTATCTGGAATATTTAGAAGTACAATAAACGTAACTTTAACCGAGTATTTGGATTAAACTCACTGTCGTATATAAAATTTTTTTTTAAATTTAAAATATTGTCCCAACTATCATTAAATTAATCGAATTAATTATTCCATCTGCTCAAGTGCATCGAGAACATTGAAACTGATGGTATGAAATTCAATATTCATAAAGTGCTGCAAGTCGAAACTTGTATGAAATATATATACGCAATAAGTCTCTTCAAAGTTCCGAATACGATCCAAAAAGTTTCCCAGTTATCTTCAAGGACTCAACTTCAAGGGGAAGAAATCTTTAGCGGATATTACCATACATATAGAATTGCATGCCAATTAAAGCAAGAAAAAAGTAGTTTCTTGAATAAAAAAATGATGAGGTCGAGAGCTAAGATTTCGTTATTAAATGTTATTCTTTCGGAAGAAGTTACGAAGTATACCAATAGAAATAATACGCGAATTTAAATTATTGAGTTTATGAACGCTGTTATGAATAAAATTGAAACGCATTGTTAAACCTAAGGAATTAATGCAGAATTATTCTGAAAATGTGTCATTGTTTCGCACACAGAATACAAAATGAAGCTGGGAAATGGTAAAAGGTTGAAAAACAGAATTCATGTTGATTTTCAAAATCATTGTTCAACTAAAAATGTTCCAAAACCTATTGTTTATCTATAAATAAAAATGTTAACTTATAATACTTTAATTATTAAAAACAGTGACTTCCACATCGAATTCTTTCTTTTAGCAAAACTATAAATGTTCTCGTAACTTCTAGAAAAGATTACAACCGTATGATTAAAAAAAAAATCAAAGATTTCAATTCCAAACGCACGAATGAAAGATCCAATTACGATTGAAAACGAAATCCTTCGCCGTGAATAAAAACGCTTACGAATCTCGCCGACTTATCCGAGTCTTCTTAATAAATTGCTCAAAGCCATTCCATCCGAGCTTTTGTGTAGAATCAAGCTTTGCAACGCAAAAGGTAAAACGCGTTTCGCGTCTTTGTAATCTTTGGGTTCTTCTATACGCGCATGTAAGGATTCCTAGCTGGCAACGTAAACATCACGACCACATGCCGGGAAACCCTCGCTCACGAGCTTAAAGGGTTAAAGTGAGGCGAAGTAATTTCCGCATCGCACATGCAAACGCTTGCATAGGCCCGTTATGCATCTAGCCAGAGAAAGTGCAGGCCAACGAGGAATCACTGGCTTAGGGCCAGTCTAAATTTGTAACAAAGTGCACGCGCGCAGAGTTCGATTGAGTGGAGTGCGACGTAATGCAACGCTTATGATTTATATTTTTGAACCGCGGAAAAACACGTCCACCTGTAAAAACAGCACCGAAGTTTCGGCCATTGCTTGACCATCTTCAGTCCATCCGCTTTTGTTTACTTCAACGTTCCATTGTTCCGGAAAATTAAAGAAGCCGAAGCTTTTATTGACGGTATCGCTATTTCTGTGAGGCGATGATTCGAAGCTCGGCTATAATGGTACGAGCAAACAAACATCAACTTGTATAGTAATCCTTGACATAGAGCAGCATCAACGAAAGTGGGGTGCAACCCTGTTATTTCCTCGAACGAGATGTAGAAAGGATCGAATTAAAAGCAAGCCCCGGAGGGAGCCGAGAAGTCAAACACGTGTTTCTACTTTGCTCGGAATGACCAGGGAAAAGCGCGATTATAATGACAAGCGTCGATGACGTGTTTTAAAAGAAAACACGAGCGTTGTTGCGAAAGACAATGTCTCTTCAAAGAAAGCGTCCGAGGCGGAAGTTTCGCCTCTTCAAAAAGTCTCGGAATTTCGCGAAGCGAGTTTCCTTTCGACGCGCGTAGACGGCCCGTCATGTTAAGTATTTCCGAGCAAACAATATTTCTCGATGAAATATTCACCCACAGCGATATGCAAACATGTAGAACAATGAGCGTGCCAGTGAATTTGCAAACTGAAGACTTTCCAAAACTATTCAGCGCACGATTCCGAAAGCTGACCCCGTTTCTGATGACATCCTCGCGAAGAGATCAAATAATTTCGAGAAGAACCGTTCGCGGTTGCTTTTTTCCGATCATGGTTCAACGCACGTCACAATCGCTAAGTGGATAACTTAAATGGCCTTCACTGACCTCAACCTTCCTCATTATTAATGATCGATGCAGCGCGAGTACATAAATGTGCCGACTCGCAGTAAAGCTCGTGTTACATCAATTTATCATCGATTTGCGGCAACTTTTTCCTCCTGCAACTGTTTATTCTTGAACTTTGCCTAGTTTTTTTCTCTAGTTTATTTTACAACTATTGCACTTTCTGGCGAGGCCATATTTATAGAACTAGACAACTTTTAGACGAATCGTAAAACTGTGCATTGTACGTTCCGTTTTTGCGAGTACACAGTAAAATATTTGTCGGTTAATTTAACCAAAGTCATACTCGCGGTTCTGTTTGTACAATAAATATGAATGTATAAATAATATGTCGAGTGTTGCACTGTCAAATTTACATAAATTGTATGTAATTTCGACATGAATTTCACAAGACGTTGCTTGGAAGAAATAAAAGCGTGAGATCAATATTTTATTTGTTAATAGCAATAACGCAAATTGCATGTTAATAGTATTTATAGTTTTATTTGAAAACGGTCCTTGTCCATATTTTTATCTTATTTATCTGACATATTAAGTCAATTATGTAAGGATTTGTAAGGATCTAAAAACTTGCCTTATCTCTTAAAATATACAAATTAAGTAAAGTGGACATAAAAATTTAAACGAGCCATTAGGAGCATGCGAATCATGTTAAAATTAACATAAAAAACCAACGTTGAACTAGGATAAGTAATAAAAACTTTTTTCAGACTTCAATTACCAAACTTTTATTGCATTGAACAAAATTCTACCAATGCAAATAAAGCTGATAATTGTTATGAAATGTCAAAATTACTTGTTTCTGCGTTCAAAACTTCAACTTAAAACTTGCCCCCAAAATTTGCAACGTGGATTAATATTTCGCGACGCGAAATATCGCGGATGCTTCGACCTTGCCCGCGATTCAAGGCAATGGAATAAGCTGAAAACCAGCGTGAATCGAAAACCTTTATCTCGCCGACCTTTCTGCAATCTCGGGCAATTATAGTTTGCGGTAGTTTTGCACTCGAATATAGCACGGTACCTCGTTATCGCTCGTATAACGACATTGAAAAAAGAAGCGCTCGCCATCGTAATTACATTATAAAGTTCGTGGAAGACGCCGCAAACTTTCTTGCCTCTCGATGGAAAAGTACATTCCAACGTCGGGTTTCTTGATTTCTTCGCGAGGAGCGTTTCGAATTATTTCGTCTGGCTTGCCTTGCGGAAAGGTAAATAAGCGGAAGCCGTATTTTTAAAAGCACATCGACATTCAAATTCGACCCGACAAACTGCCTTATTTCCGCTCGACAAGCGATTCCATCGGGTTTTATGACGCAATTACGGCCGGGGAATTTTAACGCCATGGAAGAAAGGAGAAACGCTTGGCGTAATTTGCTCCGGCCCAATTTGCAACGGCCGGTTTCCTGCTCAGTGAACTGCCCGAATAACCGTCATCCCCGTGTACTTTTCGCGGCTTATACTCGCTATCGCATTTGTAAAATATGTGCATAAATAATACACAAGTGCCTCGTGGTACAGGTGTATCGAGTCGTTGTGCAAAGTGGGTCATGCATATTGGATAACAGAGCTTGGAATAAAATGAGTGGTTGTCGACCAGAGCTATCTAACATAATTCCTCGCTGCCCTGTCGTCGCTGTGGTTGTACTCGAATCGTTAAACCGCAATAATAATCAACCTGACTGCGATGCCACCGCATGAAAGTCGAAAATTAAGAATGAACGTTCATATTCTTGAATTAATTGCCACGCTGCTCGGAAATTTGAGGATGAACGTTCATAGTTTTAATTAACTGCCACTCAAAAAAGTTGTACCTACCCTAACTCACAACAAAAGCAGACTGAAATACTCGTATCGGAAATTTCGAAGTGTCGTCGATTTTGACGAAATTATTTCATTCGATGCTAAAATTCTCGGATGAGTCAAGGACTTTTCTTGACAAAAATTATTTTCAAAAAAGTAAAGTTATTTCGCGAAATGAATTTGCAGCTTTCAAAAAAAGTCTCCATTCTCGGTCCTCGTCGTCGGAATTCCCGAGAAAAAGCCACGGGAGTTAACGCTGCATTTAGGATGTATTTATATCGACATGTGTTTGAGCCCGCGGATCTTTCCGGCGCGTCATGTACGAACACACGCGCAAGTGCCGCGTCAATGAGAGCTGCTGCAAGCACTGTACTCTCTCTAACGTCACTTGAAGTATTTCGCGTTTTGCATAGCTCGCTGCATTGTACCGTCACGCATTCAGTGTTGGACAATGGGATTTAATAAAGTTTACAACGCGTAATCTTCGAGCGTTTTAATGGACAGCGAGCAAACGTACTAAAGCTGTCCAGATTTCCATCGTTCGAAAAGCCTTTTAAAGGAGTAAAGAATTGCTTTCGAGAGTAATTATCGGACTTGGTACAACAAGTCTAGATTACAATGAATCCGGAGCGGATGTCTGTATTTTATCCAACTGCCTTTATATCTCCTGAAGCACGACACTCATTTAGAAGTTTTCATTAGCCTGTCTAGCACCCAACGACGAAACTAATTGCTTGAAAAACGTCCCTGGAACAAATGAGCTCTCTTCGAAGACCGACATTCACTCCCGCAAAGTTTCGTAGTCCATTAAGCGCGTTAATCCCCGGTATCGCTTCATTTTTGAGCGACGACATTGGTTTTTGAAAGAAGGCCAATGGGGGAAAGAAAAATTATTTTTACCTGTTTGAAGCCACGATACATGACGCGTATTTCCTGCCGGGTGAACTTGGTTTGACGAAGAAGCTCCTCGATGGCAACGGGCCTCGCCGCCAGCGATCGAGGCCGCGAATTTTCGAACTCGAAAAGCGCCTCGTCCACTCCCGGCGAATCCGGTGGACTCGCCATTTTTTACGGGGCGACGATTTCCGGTTTTCAGTACCTCCGCGTGAACTTTGTCCGCGTTAGCTGCATTTTGTTGAGACCTACGATTATCACCTGGAAAATTGCGATGGGGATTGATACATTTCCATTGGTTTTTTTATCTTGAATGCCATATTGAAAACAATTATTGTGGACTGAAATTCCCGGAGAAACGAATCGTAGTTTTTGAGTTATCGGGAATTTTGGCACTTGCATTTTTCGAATTTTTCTGTATATATTCGTGTTTTTGATACTTTCTTGTATTTATTCGTAGTTTTTTCTTATGGTTTTTCATATTTTGCAACATTTTCGCTAGGGTGTGAGTACAGGGGGAAAGGACTGGTTATTTCCATAAAACGGCTCAATCGGTCTAATTTGATCTATCATTTCAATCTTTAAGATAAAAACATTGTTAT
This sequence comes from Zelostemma sp. ZL-2020, assembly GCA_022816865.1. Classification (NCBI taxonomy): domain Eukaryota; kingdom Metazoa; phylum Arthropoda; class Insecta; order Hymenoptera; family Platygastridae; genus Zelostemma; species Zelostemma sp. ZL-2020. Next base: position 6,532 of record JABFQM010000412.1, on the reverse strand, counting down.
CTTAAATAAAAATTGAATTTCGTCACACGATAAATTAAACTTTTTAGTTTCCATTAAACTCCTTTCTCCCAATTTTAGATTTTTTAAACGAAGTAATTTTGTTTGAATATCAACAAAAACCTTTCATTACAATAAAAATTAATCCAATCGCATTGTTAACAAATGTTTAACAAATTTAAACATTTGGAAGAAGCAAGCTGATTGAAACGATTATAATTCGCTCATTATTTATTCTCCGAATATTTTTAGTTGATCAAAAATACATTCGAGTGTTCATTAATTACAACAAATTCAATTTTGACAATTTCACATATTTATGATCAAAATTCTCCCATAATTCAACTTTTTATATGAATGGAGTCAAATTTATAACAAAATAAGACGTTGCACGATGTCTATAAGTACTTTAAAACAAATTGCGTGAAATTTGCCTGAATTGACAAATGATCATCGACGCGGAGAAACTTTTAAACAGAAATTAATGCACTTGGCAGGCGAGGTGATTGATCAAAGAGTCTTTTGCAGTACAAAAAAAAAGGGATCTCGGAGCACGGCTGATTTTATCAGCTCTTAGAGACCCCGCGGAATTAACCCTCATCCATGCGAAAAGTGCAACATTGTGCAGAAATAAGGGCGAGTGCATAATGCAAAAAGTGATTAATAGGCTGTTGGAAGATTCCACGTGATTCCCGATTTTTCATTCTTTTGTAGTAGAAGGGCAGTCAAAAATGTTTACCAACTTTCTCGATTCCTTATCCCGCATCTCGCGATCGGAAAAGTACATTTTTCTATGCGCTTTCTCGATAAAAGCAATAAAGTTGCGAGTTTCTGGTTTGTTCATTGGTCGACTCCCCTTCTCCCCACCCCCTTTCCTCCCCCCTTATTTCCCCGATGCGTGAAGTATGTGTTGCTCGCAATATCGAGATAAAGATGATGTATTATTCAACGTGTAAAATGTTTGCGCGATTATATAAATTCTGGCGAATGCGGCGTATCAATGAATCATTCATTCCTTCGTTCATTCGCGTATGAGGATCGCCGGTTTAAAAATATGCCAAATACGATGTTTTCCGAGCAATTACTTTCAATATTCCAATGGCCCCCGCTTCGAAATGATCGACGATCGTTTTATTCAACTTTTATAGTTCCCTCGATACTTTTCGCGAAACTCGCGATGTCGCTTCTCGGAAGTGCAATTTTCTTCGAACTTTCGCGTACGGAGAAAATAAATAAAATTTGCATACCTGACTTTCGATATGGCAGATGTCGAGAGTTGGCAACGAAAGTTTTTGGTAAACAACGTACAACAATAGCGAAGCTCGACACTCGGCGAAAACAGTCGACGATTCGACGAAATAATAACGAGAATACGAAGCCGGGAATTGCACTTCAAGGCTCGGCGTTCGAAACGAGCCCCCGGGATCTCAAAAACACGCTGGATTTGCCGACGCGCGAGCTGTCCCGGGAGTTTCGTCCCTTCGTTCTGACGGACAATGACGCGAGACGCATTTTTCGTACGCGCAACATCCTTTCCTGATGCAGATTCATGTTTCACGAAAAAGCCGCTCTAACGAGACGAGAAACGTTGTTTTTCGCCGTCCCTGCACATTTCCGAACGAGAAACCGGCTCGTTTATCTCGAGTGGAGATTTGCGAAAAAATTGACCGGGCCGAAAGGCATTTGAAATAAGGGAACGGGAAATGAAAAAAGCGAGCGTTAACAATTCAGGCTTGCCAGTGCGATCGGAGCGAAAACAAAACTCGAGAATCACGTAAAGCTCGTTCGTGCACCGCCAAAAACCGACTGGCACCTGTCCGCGAGTGTCTTCTTCTGGACCATCGACGTCTGCACTTGTACTTGCGCGGGCGCTTTTTCGTTTATCAAGGCGAGCGCCATCTGCCGGCGAATCTCCGCGAGGAAATACCGGGAACTTTCGGCGACGAGTTCTGTAAAGCTCCGAGAGATGGCGCGAGTGCACTTTTTAGCGTAATAATTTGTTATTATTTTGCACGGTATTCGAAGCGAAGATTTATCGTCTTGTTTGTTAATTGCATTGTTGCAGTAAGTAATTAAGGCAGATATTACGTTGAGATGCTTTTGTTGAAGAATTTGTTAGCGAACAAAGTTTGTCTGCTCGCCAGGAATGTCGTGTTCGGAGCGGAAAAAGGTTAGAATCGATTTGTTTTTTATCGCAAATTTTACTGGGGAATGAACAAATTGAATTTTCAGGTGTCGTTTCGGCGTGTCAGTCACGCCTCGCGCACGATTTGAAAATTGATGTGCAGGACATAAAGGACATAAAAGACGCGCAAAAAGATGATATGGTACGTGTTGCAGATTATTTTTTGCAATCGCGGGTTTTAATTTTGAGAACTGTTTTTCAGCCGATAAATTTGGAAGCGAATCCTTACAAGCGACCCAAAAAAGTCTGCATTTTATGCAAATATGGGATAGAACCCGACTATAAAAATGTACGGCTTTTATCGCAGTTTCAAAGCCGCTTCACCGGAAGATTGTACGCTAGAAATATCACCGGATTGTGCAAGGAAAAACAGAAGAAGCTTTACCACGAAGTTTGTAAAGCACAGAATGCTGGTTTGTATTTTCCCCCCTGAAATTGAAAAAAAGATTGGAAAATGAATATGGGACGATTTTGATTCGCTTTATTTCGTAAAAGTTACTGTAGATGAAAATGTAATTAGAGTTAGTTTAATGAGGAAAATACGAAGACATTGAATGTAAATTGTTATAGATTATTCATGAAAACTTGTCAGAAAACTTTTAAATCATTTTTCATTTTATGAACATTTTTGAAATTGTACAAAATGATTGAAAATATGTGTATTTTACAGGTTTAATGGGATATTATACAAAGAATCCAGCTTTTGCAAGGGATCCGAAATTGTTTGATCCAAACAATCCATTTAGGCCTCATGCTTATTAACAATACCAAGTTCGACTGTTGTTCTAATTTTAAGAATTAAATGAAACATGATTATTATTGATCAACTCTTGTCAAATATTTAATTCAATTACAAAACTAAGTACATCCTTTACTCTCTAATTATGTACATTTTTATGTAATAATACTGGTATAAAAGTGAAAATATGCAGTCTGTGAATCTTGGATATTACACTACATTTTGGAATATTATCTCTCGAGAAATTCTAAACTTAATCAGTAAAGTCCAAAGTTTCATCAGAAAAATGTACAAGCTCCTTAGAAATGTGTAATTCTTGGATAATATCGCTCATTGTTACATTCCCTTCTCTCGTTTCCTTCATGTGACGATACAACGCTTCCAGCACTTCTTGGCACGAGGTTCTCCATTTTTTAATAACAGCTGGCAAATCCTGCAAGTCTTCCTATAATTTGGAAATAAATACAATCGTTCAATTTGCATTTTCCAATAAACCTTGTTAATTTTTACCCCAAAAAATTAACCTTTTTTGCCAGCACTAATTTCACGTTTAAATTTTTCAGTTCCTTTTCTTTTTGTCGCACCCTGACTCTCAACTGGTCCAAATCCTTGTAAGACAAAATGTCACGACGTTCGGAACTCGATTCTTTTGGCTCCGTAAAGTCAATCTTTTTTTTTTGCTCGTTGAACAATGGGACAAAATTCGTGATGTTTTTTTTACATTTTGGATTAGACTCTGATTTTTTATCGTACGGTAAACTGCAAATAAGAGCATTCATTAATTACTAATTGGAACTTAATTTTTGCATAATTATGTAGTAAAGAATGCGACTTTTTTACGATGATTTTAATATTTACGTTGAATCGTTTGAAAACGACATCGACGGGGATGTCATCGACGACGAGGATAACCTTGAAGAAAACGACGACGTCGGCGACTTTGTGCAATAATTCGAGGTGTTTAACGACCTTGACAGCGGGGAACTCGCGGCCTGCGTGTTGCGTTTAATATTTTTGAACGGGCTGGCAAAAGGCTTGTTCACGCCCTTGGAATTTCTCAATGGAGTTCCCATTTTCGGCTTTCAAATGTAAACAGAATTATTATCCGGTATTTACTTCGCGTAGTTTCAAAACAACTTGAGCAATGACAGGACAGGCGGCATCGATTCTCATTGGCTAACAGTTTCTCGATCGTGCACGCACACTCATGAATCGCGTGGTGTCGGTGTGCTCGGGCGGTTTCGGGACTCGGGCATCCCCGAACGTCTTTCCCGGAAGGAAAGGCTTTTCCCGCTTTTTCCCTTGAGCCGCCGAGTCTTCGGCGCGCATTTTTACGCGCACGGAAATAGTTATAGTATTTGTTATAAACAAAATACGGACAATATCATTATGATGATCTCAGTTAACCGGATATTCGTTGTTGAATTGTTCGAAACATTTGTTATTTCATCGTTGTTCCATTTCATAATCTCGACCATATTGCAAAAATCAGAAAACCTTTTTGCGCTTTATTTAAGGAGAAAATCGCATTGTCAACAGCTTTATCGATTATAAATGAAAATTGGCTGGAATCGAGTAAATACTCATCACTCCTCAAAATAGATGGGACGTTAAATTTAGAGTCATCAAATCCCTCTTCTATCGAAATGTTTATCGAAGTAAAAAACTTGAAACTTGAAAAATCTTCCCCAGGAGGATAAACGCAACTATCCAGAGTCTCGTTATAATAAATCACGCCACAAATTCGAATGCCCGCTAATACGTAAATAAGATCGAACTCCCTTGAAAACGACTAAGCATCGAGTCGAGTAAACAAAGTCGGCAATGTTTTTTTCTTTGACTCAATTTAAAGCAAGCGATTAGTAAAAAATATCGATGAATTGCCCGAAAGTGACATTAAAATCAGTTGTAAAAATCGACATTTCAAAATAAAAAAAACAAAATAAAGAAATATCAAAACGCCTCATTAATTTGAACCAATTAATTAATTAATTTAAAATGGGAATGTGAATATATTACACGGTAATTTTATCGAACACACAGCTCTATTCATGGGACATAAATTAAACGCGGTTAAAACACTAGACAACCCGCTGTTTTAATTGCTATCGACATTGATATAAAATCTGAGTGATCGCAAAGTTTGGAAATCTTGGCGATTCGACGTGAAAAAATGAAATCGGAAAATCCCAGTTCTAGGCTCTGGGAAAAGAATCGAGGTGAACAGAATCGAGATTACAGTACTTGAAAACGTATTAAAAAATGAACTTGAATTTTACATTTTCATTCGGTCAGTGGAAAATTCCAACTGTATAAAGATAGCGCGTAAGCTTACCCTCCCTCTCCCCCCCCCCCTTGCATTCTTCTTGGTTGGAGAACAGGGGCAAACTGTCATGGTGGTAATATACCAAAAAGCCATTGTGATTTGTCACACTGGTCGTCGAGTAAAGTGAGTGTCTTGGCATAAAGCTCGGTTGTCTCTGTTCTCAGTTTGTTGAGTTCGTCGCAGTTTGTCGTGAGCATTCGAAAGAAAGTGACGTTGTTCTGCAATTTTTGAAGTTTTACGTGTCTGAGAGGATTAATAAATTCAAGAAAGAAGTTCCGAGACTTGCAGGGTTTGCACGCGGTGCAGTTGGTGTAAGTATAACGAACATTTTCAATCATTTTTCATACTTGCGGATAATTTTTTCGCGGCAAAAATTGCGCCTTCTGTGCAATTTACGAAAACTACGGTGTGTAGCACGTGCGGAATGGATTTGTTGGTAAATGTGGCGTTTACCGCACGAGCGAAGCGGATTTCGCAATCACATGAGTCACAAACAAATCCATTTACCCGCACTTGTTACGCGATGTACTATTGAATATTACAGTTTTTAAATTCACCTCGAATTTAAATTTAAATCCAAGTATTTGCAAATTCATTAATTATAAATCGAAATACGAATCTAACATGGGAATTTTTGTATTTTATATTACTGAAACGTGAACTCATCGAAAACCATATTTATTAATGTATAAACTATGAGTCACCTTCTTTAAAAAAGACGTAATTTGCTTCTATTACTCGATTACATTTGATTAGAGCATAAACTTGTTGTGAAAAACCCCTTTCCTAAAGTTTAAAAGTGGTACGATGAGCGTTTAAAAGAATTAATTTCTCGGCATTTTGAAACAGGATATAAAAAAGAGTATTAATTATATCTGTTACTCAAATAAAATGAAAATTAATTTAATCTAGATTAAACTTTTAATAAAGCAACGCATTGAACGCATCAACTTTCTTTAACATTATATTTTCAAAAGCAGTTTTAACTATGTCATTTGGCTCGATTCAACATTAAGAAAATGTGCGTCAAGGGGACAAACGGGTCTTTTTACGCCGAGTGCTGCAAATAGCGTGAGGCGTAAAAAGACCTTGTCCTCCGTGATACACACGATATTGTTTATAACGCATGCATGATTTCACTCTTTTTCGGTATAAAACATATTTTTTATACCGCATGCATGATTTCGACCCTTTTTCATGCCTGTCAACCGGGCTTAAATCACGAGTTTTAAGCGCTGACTAATGGAATGACGTCAGCGTGGTAAAATGACTCCCCGCATCCCAT
>JABFQM010000411.1:0-36457 GCA_022816865.1 Zelostemma sp. ZL-2020 | reverse complement strand
ACTCCAAAGTTTTTAATATCATATTGAAATAAAAAAATACGTGTCCAATATTTTAGATTGAAGAACGAGAAAAAAAATGTTTCACGGAAAAAAAATTTTGAATTGTAAATTTTGGATGGAATGACCCTTATACTATCACGGTTAATTATTTTACCAAATTTCAACTCTGTTGGAATCGTTGCATTTTCATGCCAATTTCAGGTTTAAATTTATCGATTAATTATTACAAATTTATCATATTATATTTCGATATTTACCCTCGAGGTAGTAAAAAGGTTTGCCCACTACGAACAATACAATCACGTAAGGAATTAAAAAAGCTCCACCGCCGTTTTCTGGAATTGAAGAAGTTTAGTTTCTAGCTCTTTATTCTATTTTGTGTCGTTCAGTTAAAAAAAATACCGTAGGCTACGAACGAAAACCTCCAAACATTGCCTAGTCCGACAGAATTTGCTATGCAGCCCATGAGGAACTCTTTCCCTCCCCATTCGTCTCTTCCTTCATTTTCGCTTTTTTCCGGCTACATCGTGTCAAAATTACTATTTTAGTTCCTCTTCTTCCGAGAGATTCAGCATACGTATACATTTTATGCGTCATATAACATCACGTTGCAATTAAAAATACGGTTACAACATATTTTATTGTCATTTTAATGGCAGGATTCAATTGCATTCGAAGCAACGACGTCTGATGAAGTGATTGTTTTGCTATCACTCAGTTCGAGTATAAAGTTTTTAATGACTTGTTAAAAATGTATATGTATTTTCAAACGACGCAGAGATGTTTGTAAAAAATGACACACATATCGTGATACCTTCAAGGTCTTCGATATTGTGATCGTATTCTGATGTGCATCCGAGTGACCAAATTGACGCGGTACATTATCCTGATTCTTGATATCTGGCTCATTTTCCGAAACTGGCTCCTCGCCTTTTTCGAAACCTTTATTTTCGAGTCCGTCTTGCCGCTGGTAACAGATCGGGAAACAATTTTCGAAGATTGAAAAACATTTTCGTAATATTATTAAAATGACACGTGATTTTCAAAAGTGTCGATCGGTTCGCTATTGATCCGAATAAAAAAAGTTGTCAACTTGTTTTACGTGGAATTGTATCGTTGTTGTTGGAAAACAGGTTTCCTTAGCTGATCCATTATTGAAATGGATAACGGTTATGCATTAGGTAAAATGTCAAACGTTGATTGGAACAAGCGGTATATAAATCAATCGTTGATGTTTCTAATTAGCTAATTACTGTGTTCAATATTTTATTACAAAAATTACAATGAAACGCTTTTTCAACATACGAATTCGAAAAATGATATTCATTCGAGTGTAATTCAATAATTGAAATTATCTACGGCAATTATTTAATGCAAAATGTATGCAATAAGTGCACTTACCTGCGTTCTACTTTCAAGTTTAATATCATCAGCCATCACAGTGAGCGATTGAAATTAGAGTGTATATTACGATGAAACATTAGTGCTGAGAAAATTGTCTGCACGAAAGGCAATTGAAGTAATTTATGCAAAGTTTTCAAAATCTCGAAAGCTTGGGAGTGCTCGTGTTACTGCGTGTTGATGTTTTCTCGAGTGGTATTTCAGCTGCAAATATCATCTGAAATTTGCATTGTAATAAAGACTTGTCATTGTCTGTTTCAAGTATTTGTTAAATGCAATAATTCATTTACTCTACAAGGAAACTGAAAATGACAATATGAATAGACGGTAAAATTTAACGACTCTACCCATTTATTTGAAACTGAAGAATATAAATATACATGTTTCCAAGGACTTGCGAAAATGGTCGAAATTCTTTCAACTATTTCATTCGAGAAAAACAAATCACGGAAAACTGCTTGAAAACAATTCTTTTGAATCTTATCTTATATCAATAATCGAGAGTTCTTTGTTTCAATACCAAATTGAAATGTTGAGACATAATTAATTATCGACTAATTAAAATTTCATTGATTCGGAACAATGGAAAGTTTTATTTTCAAATTGATATGCCTCTTTGCGAATTCAATCTTGAGAGTCAACTTTCCAAAATTCAGTATATCAACTAATTGTAAAAAATGGTTTACTCCCGAAAAATGTATGAAAATAAATAAATTTATATTTATTCACGCAGTTGAAATGAAAACTTACTGTGCACCAGAATTTATAATTAAATTTGCAACTGAAAAAACGCAGTTCATAGGTCGAATGCACCTGGCATTTTTTCCGCCGAAACTAAACGTGTGGTGCACGTTTCCGCGTCGTCTTCAGACTAAACCAGTTTACAATACAAGAGTAAAGTGATGCCGCAGGACGATGTCGATGACGTTGGTGATAAGTGGCATTTACGGATTTCCTTGCTTCTGTTGAGGTGCGATACGAAAACTCAAATTACTACGTTGTTGTAATTAACTGCTGAATTCGAATACAATGACTTTTCAGGTACGTACACGCACGGAAGAGAATACCAACGAGATTTTCATGCTTCAGAAAGCGCGAAAATTGCGCGTAACAGATACTTGCGTGCAATTTTACACAATCTTATATAATGACATATAAGAAGTAGCAATTAGCTTCTGTTCTAAGTGAATAGTGCGATCTATAATTTCCGATAATGAGTTGAAAAGTCCAACAACTCGCGCGAGAATTGTCACTAATAATTTCCAAAATAATTTAACTTTGTATAAGACTCTTTTCAGTTACAAAAATTACTGCTCCAATTGTTTTAATTTGTACTAATGTCGACAATCATTTCATTCATTTTACTTTTACATCGTCAAAAAGCTTTTGCAGAAAATGCTTTTGGATTCCTTCACGAGACTTCCTTCCGTTTTATTCTCGTTTTATTGTCTTTCAATCCTCACTCGCTTTTAATTGGATGAAATAAAATTTGTGCTGCCTGAAAGTACACAATTGGTACACGATTTTTTTAAAATTCTGTTGGAAGAATCCACGTACGTATGTCTTGCAGTTGAAACCAGTTTAGACCAAGTGCAAAACTGGTCAATATTAGTTTTAACGAATGATTTGAGTCAACACTAGTTTATCCGAGTGCCGCTGCGGTACAAATATTATTGACAGAAAAAGCATTTCAACTGTAACATACGTATAAAATTGTCTTTATTGGGACCAGAAAAATTGCGTGCAAAAAATTTGTTTTTACATTTCTCATTTATAACTGTGATGAATTGGATGGTATAATCAAATGCTATTTTTATTTAAAATAAACTCCCATTCAGTTAAACATAACTACAATTGCACATTGCATTACAATATTTTTATTTCGACCAAAACTTTTGTCATGTTCTCAATTTGAATAGCAAATTATAACATTCGAAATGTGAATGAATCGTGCACAAGTGTTGAAAGAATACAGTTTGAACGATCATTGTTATTTCTTGTTAAACTCACGTTTAGAAGCCCCAGGTTTCTCAGGTCCGGAGAAATTTTCGTCACCGTTATAGATACCTGGAGGACACTCGATCTGAGTACAACCAGCAATCGTACCCGACAAAGAACAATAACATGTATTGCATTCTTTGTAAAAAATTTTGCCGCGCATACTGCAGTCACCTTGTATTTGTTCTACGAGGAGAAACTTTTCTCGTCAATAAAGAAATCTGTCAATTAGGTGATTCGACGATTTTCAAGTTCGTAAAATCAGTCTTTAAATAATCAACGCTAGTTTTTATTGCAGATACCATTAATGTGAGATAAAATTGTTAGAGAGCTTTTAAAATTTCAATTGTGAATAAAGAGTTGCAGATTTTATTCGTATTATTAATTCTTTTAGAAATTATTTCTTGCTTGACTCACGTTTGTAAATCTCAGGTCTCTGAGGCCCTAAAAAATTTCCTTTGCCGTCATAGACACCTGGAGGACATTCCATCTGAGTGCAACCAGCAACCAAACCGGACAAAGAACAATAACATTTATTGCATTCTTTGTAAAAGGTTTTACCGGATGTTTTGCAGTCAAGTTGTTGTAGTTCTACAGAAAAAACCATCAAAAATAGATTTTTTAAATTTTTATCAAAGATACCAAGCATATAAGAGAAACTGTTTAAACACTTCTAAAATTTTAGACGGCAATGTCAAATATCCGATCTTTTTAATAGTTTTGATTTTTATACTAAAAAATTAAGACTCTCAGAAATATGAAAGTACTCTTATTCAGCTTACTAAGTAAAACACAACGATATAATTTCATTACCTGCACCAGCCGCAGCTCCAATCAGTATCAAATATAAAGCGGTCATGTGCAAATCTGATACTGTAGAATAGCTCAAATGATTTTACGGGAATATAAAATAAAAATATAACACGCCACGTGATTTCTAATTACACATACATATAATCTTTTTAATTAAAACTACAATTTCAATCCAATTCGTCACAGTAATAAATTATAAAAATGCAAAAAAATTGTTACCTGCGATAGTTTCTTAATCCCTATCAAAAAATGTCATATGCATATAGATCTAAGTGATTGATATGGTCCACAAAATTCGTTTTTCATGTGAATCGTTGCAAAAACAGTGTCCAGAGAAAGTTGCTCGGGAATAAGTATGTAAAAATACTCCCGAGTACTTTTTTCATGTAAAATCTGTTGAAACCGTGTTTTGCATTCAATATGTTGCGGAAAACACGGAATTGATTGATATATAATATGCTCTTCGTTCAGCGATCAGCTAACTGTGTCGATTTAATATTCTGTGGTGATTTCCGATGCGCTTTGTGATTGTTGCTTATTACTTTGGATGAATGCGTAATCAATTTCACTATTAATATCGGCAATTAAAATTCACCGTGTCAATGATCTTTGATTTCTTCAATTTCGAATTTTGAATTTTTCAGTCATGCTCTTGATAAGATTTTTTTGTAGATTTATTACACCGTTCACGATGAGCGTGATTGTTGTACTATAATCTGTATGATTATGCAGATTAATCTGAAGATAGTTTCTAAATCACGTAATTTGAACACGCATGTATGAAACTTATGTAAGGAGATTCCTTTTAATTGTAACACTGTTACATGAAAATACTTTCAAGGTACCATCAAATTTGATTACGAATTTCCGATAAATAAATAAAATGATGGACATTAAATCGAGTTGGATTTTCTAGAAAACGACCGACGTACAAAATCACCTCATTCAACTCCACATACTTATGCAACATTCAGTGCTTACGTAAATTGCTCCGATTTTGTATGCATTAAAAAATCTCTAAATAATGTGATAGCTGAAATGGATTAGAGGAATCGATGGTCACATAGCGGAACATAGTTCCGTGAAAAGTTCAGGAAAAACTTGGCAATTCTATCTGAAATGATTCAACCGGAAGTCTTTATTTTAAACGATTGAGTAATAAGCCGATTGCAATGGATACGCAACAGAAGCATTAATAATTAATTTTATCTTTAAAGATGTAACTCGTACTTTTTCCTGTTCGTTCGGGTCTTCGTAACAAGAATTTCCAGCGGTCACAATCACGCTTTCGACTTGACCATGAGCTTCTTGAAAGCCTTTGTCCCCGTGTCATTTTTCTTGAATTAATTTAAAAATTTTAGAATTGAATTTCTCAGTGGATATAACAAGGAAATTAAGAGTGGAAACTGAAGAAACTAACTAATTATATAAAGAAAATGACCTAAATATCGTAGATTTCTATGAATATTAAACCATAAAGGGATGGGATAAAGATCCATTAATTAATTAATTCATTTGGAGCATATGGCAAACGAGATCAGAGTTCGAATCCAAAAAAATGAAGGAAGTGTTTTGTTTGTACATATTACGTATTTCGTTGACAGGGGAAAACTGCCAAAATGTCAGTTAGATAACCCAAACATTGAGATAAAAATTATCAATTTTCCGTGACTTGTTTATCAGCTAAAATTATAACAAAGTCAAGCGTTATGTTGATAACTACGAGAATAAAAAATTATTTTACAAAACATATAAACTGTTGATCGATGAAAATGGACGATCCGAATGATGTTTGCTATCTGCTGCAACTAATTATTCGTCAATTATTCATATTTCTGCAGGTATGTTAATGAATTAAGTTTTTACGATTATGGTAGAGTGATTTGCATACATATTTTATCACTGTTGATCATGTACAAACAATTACCGATTTTATTATTGATTAATTATCTTGAAAATTCGTTACAAATTTTGAAAAACAATGTCGATTATTAATTACAGGATTTTATAATCTATGAGAGTGTTTGGTCCACGTACGAAAGTGATGAATTCGACAACGTGCATCGAAGTGCTGTTGTTGAAAGCTATACATTACCAGGTGATTATGGTGCTTTTTTGATTGCATGCTCCATTCTTGGCATTCTTCTTCTGCTTTCTACAAAATATACCAACGAACAGAAAAAACACTATCATCCGGTTCCAAAATATCTAAGGAATCACGAAATGTAATGCGACTAATTACATTTTTTATCATTTTCCCAAGTGAGGGTTGACATTAATGAAGTTTAAAATATTTTTCAAGCATCACTGATGACGACTGCGAAGATGAAGAACCAAATGTGCTGTTCAATTTAGCCACGCCAGAAAGTGGCGATGGATGGTTTAATAATCCATCTGAATTTCAAAACAATTCGCTGACTAAAGTGATTCCCAAATACTCTCAGTGTGTTTCAACTAAGCCGCGGAATGCTAAAAAATTGAAAACGAAATGGCTAATTCGTAAAACGCGCAGTGGTCACGTGTACGGAAAATGTTCTTTCAATTAAAATTTCGATATGTATTATAAATTATAATAAACGTCAATAAAAACCATGTAAAAAAGAATGAGATCGTACTACATATACGATGAAATTATTCACTACACATTTTTACAATTTCCATTTTCATTTTTGTTTACTTCGAATATTAATTTATTCATTTTCTTCATTGACGCATCAAGCATGTATAAAGCTATTATCAACGGTTAGAAATAGATTCCGTGAGTTGTATCACGAAGATTTAATTAGAATTTGATTAAAAACTCGTAATCTACCTAATGAAAAATAATCGTGCAGCTTCAATAACGATTAAATACGGTTAAAAAATGATCTGAACGCAACTTCTTTCCAATTACCATTCTCATTTGAATTTAATCTGATTCAGTATGCTGCTGAAATCATATGTGACGTAACTGCACGTAGTGGTTTTTTGAACATTGAGTTTTTTTAAAAAGAACACTTCGTATGTACTGAGTTTTCCTTCAAACTTTAAGCGGAAGGAAAATAATTTGTACTCAGTACAGTGTACGCCGGTGTACAAATTGGAGCGACGAGTGAACTGAAAAATCATGATTTGCGTTGCAGTAATATTTCTTTATTTATTGATTCTGTCGCACGCGACGAGTGATGATTTGGGTGATACGAAAAGAACCGATAAAGTGAATCAGAATGCAAATAAAAGTGTTGAAGAAACAGACTTATTTGGATATCGAGAAGTGTTGTGGTTTACAGAAACTCCGAATCTTCCTCTCATGTTTGTTCAATCGAATTCAATTCGAGATGGAAACTGTAAAAAACAGCTCGCTTTATATAATCGCGATCTCAAAAATGGAACAATGTGGGCCGTCCAAAGTTAGTTATTCGACCTATTTTAGAGTTTTTATTTCATACACCAATAAGAGCTATTAAACAATATTTTTACGAACGTAATAACAAAATTCAAACATTATTAATTCAGTGTTCGACGCTTCGGTCAAATCTATGCACGGAATTATTGACGGCCATGTGAGGCATCTCGGAAATTTCGATCAGTGCTATCGCTTAGAAGCGAATTTACCGAATCCAGACGAGAAAAGTGGTTTCATAAAAATTAATTCAAAATATTGTTTAGTGGACGTAGAATACCATTTACGATCGCAATTCAACTTTCAAAATAAAAAGTTTACTCTGGATTTCGAGCCGACACAATCTGTTTGGGAATCAATAGTGGTAAAATATATTCGTAATAATAGAAAATTGATGAGATACACTTAGTTAGTGATTTATTCAAGAAATTCTTGAAAATTTCAGGAAAAAGGTGATAAGAGACGTTATCGTAGATACAAATTACAACTTGCACTATGCGTACCCGCAGCTTGTAATCCCGAAGATATCGAATTGGCTCTGGAAAGTCCAATTTCCGAATTCGGCGGAAAAAGCAATTTAAATATACGAGTCACGGTAGATTCAGAAAATTGTTACACACTTTTGGAAAAAAATGATCTGCCACTTGATACAAAGTTATTCTGGTATGCAATTCTGACATTAAAAGTCAATCTTCTGGACATATCATTGTGAAGCACTAATTCTTCAGCATGTTTCTTGTTATTTTGTTCCTGATTGTCATCGGAGGGGCGATTTGTCACGCAAAGTTTGCAGATCAGAACGAAGAGAAAAATCCTGGTTCAAGAGCAATTAATTTTCTTCTTCTCTTCTCGCCTCAAAGAAACACTCAGAGCCTTTTCAAGACTGTTTACACAAATGATGGTTTGGACATCATACATGGAATAAAAATAATTTACACCGCTGCATTTGTGTGGGGTCATAGAACATTGCATAATCTCAGTGAACCTACAGTGAATGGTATATACTATGAAAAGGTAAATCATATCTGATAACAATATTAATCACGTAAGTTTTTTTTACGTTATTTGTGACTCGAGACTTATGGTTTCTAGACATTTGTCACACGATTATCAATGTTAGGACACAATGGGCCTATATTAATCAATGGATACATAGCACTTGGAGCACTTTTGTTATCCTATAGTCTTTTACAATTTTTTGAGAAAAAAAGAAGATTTAATGTTCCCGGCTTCATTTTTCAACGATTTTTCAGGTGCCTGACGTTTGATTTTTCATTAATTTCCTGATTTTTTGGTTGATTTTTAAATTATAACCCCATACTTGAAGAGCAAAATTATCGATGTAGGAAATTTTATTCATTCCAGAATAGCACCATTGTATTTGTTCATCATTTTATTCAGTGCTACTGTTTTACCGCACCTTGAAACTGGTCCAAGTTGGAAATGGAAGGTACAGAATAACTCTGACAAATGTAGGTCGCACTGGTGGACGAATATTTTATTCATAAACAACTACGTACACCCGGGTGAGTGGGTAAGTCAGAAAACTTTGTAGTCAGAATCTTTTCCCTGAGTTTTCAGTACTATAAAAAACTTCAATTTAATAAAAAAATGATTCAATAGTGCCTCTTTACAACATGGTATTTGGGATTGGACTTTCAATGCTTCATTCTTGGACTTTTTATTGTTCATGCGTTTTCTCGCATGCCTAGAAAAATTGGATACTCTTTTCTAGGATTTATAACACTCTTAAGTTGTGCTATTGCATTCTACTCTACGTACACGAATGATTTGGATCCACTCATGAAATTAACCCCAGTGTACGTGATTTTTGATTTTATTAGCCGCTAATCTTAATTTTAGTTGAAACATAAAGTCAATCTATTGTATGTAGAATTTATTCAGATTTCGGTGCTTCATATTTGTTTGTCTTTGGATTCTAATAAGTAGGAGTCTGAAATGCGCATTTTTTAAATTTACAGTCACCGCGATCTTTTCGCATTACCTTATTTCACACAGTATTATGTGAAAACACACCTACGATTTGCTCCTTATGTCGTTGGCTTGACCGCAGGAGCAATAATGTACGACTGCAAATTCATTAAATGGCGACTGTCAAAGGTATATTTTATAAGAATTCATATTAATTATCTCGACGTGAATTGGTAGCTGCGGGAAAAGTTTCAAAAAGTTTAAAAGAACACGAAAATATATATTCTAATATGCATTGTAGCTACAACAAATTATGAAAAATACTAAAGCCTTCGAAAAGTAATTGAAACTGATGAATTTTGTGAATTGTTTTTTCGACTTGTCGTTTTACATATTATTGTATCTATAACTCTTGATAAACCCTCGCAATTCTCCATTAACGCCAGAGTACTTAGTGAAATGTATGCATATTAGGAAGGTAAATTTTTTTGCGAACTGAAAGTGTAAAACTAATGATTTTCGAAGAATATGAGTTAACAGATTTGTATAATGTTCATAGGTATTATCTAACATTCTATTCATTTTGCTGCCTTTTGTACTTGGATTGGCGACGCAAGTATATGCATTGAAATATTTTGATCCCAATATAAAAACGAGTCGATTGGAAAGAGCTCTGTATGGTAGTCTTCACCACCCAATTTACGCATTTAGTTGTGTTTCTTCGATTATATTATTAACGATTGGTCAAGGTTTGGGTAAGGTTTATTTTGTGTAATGAAATTACTCATGTGATTTTATTTGTTTGAATTGGAGTTATAAGTATAAGATTCATTAAAATTTTTAGATGTTTGGTACAATATCCTCGCACACAGATGGACGCAACCTTTGGGCAGATTAACTTACTGTGCTTTTCTTGTCCATGGAATTTATCATTCCTACGACTTTGGCAGTTATCGGACATCTGGAATCGCTTCATATTTTAATTCGGTAAAATTGCTTCGTAAAAAGTGTAGACTTCTTTTCATCATGTTATCAAATTTAAAAACGTTCTAATAACGTTAATTAACGATCGCCTGTACTTGGCCCAGATATGGTCTATTTCTCGAAGAGGTTCAATGATACGGAACAGAATAAAATTATTTAACATTTCCAGTTCCTTCTACTTATGCCAGATTTGGTGCTTACATTTGGGCTTTCGTTCTTCGTGGTAATTTCAGTGGAAGAACCGTGTAGAAAAATGGGAAAACTCTTATTCCAGAATAGTACTGATACGGAAAAACAAAGGTTAGTTATTTTATTTGTTAAAATATGAATGAGGAATTTGAATGAACAATGCAATTTTTATAACTCTATTCGTAGCGATGCCAAAAAGGACGATTTGAAGAAGGTGAACTGAAACCCGGGATTCTGAAGACGAAGAATTCAGGTCAACAGAAAAAGTCTATTGCATCGAAGCAGAATAGTTTTAGAAGAATGTTGAAATATTTGAGTGTTTTTATATACGAGTTTATTTTGAAAAATATTAAGTTCACTTCTTACTTGGAACGTATTATTTCATTTGTATCCTGAGCAACTGATTCTTCCTTTTCCATCTAAAATTTATGTTTAGTTGTTTGCCTACTGCCAGGGGTAACATTAAAATGGCAATATAGAAGGTTATTAATTCACTTAAAATTACGATCTCTTAATGATTCAATTCTGATTTTTTATCACCGCTTTTACTTCCAAATTCATGTAATTCAACTTTAGATATTTCGAATTTCCAAAGTCAGCTTTTGTAAGAAAACTCTATAAAGATCATTTTACATCAAATTAATATTTTATTATGTCTCTCTGTTTGCGACATTTTTAAACATGAATGAAGTTATTTACAAAAAGGCGCTAAAACAACAAAATACGAGATTACATAACTTAGATCGCTGTTCAAATGAGCGCTTTTGATTTTTTACGAATATTAAATTATTACTCGAAAATAATAACTCTGGGAATAAAAGATCATTGGAATGGTCATCAAAAGATCGAAAAATTCTAATAGTTAGCATAAAAATCTTGGCAAAAAAAAAATAATTCGCGAAATGATTGATACTTAATGTTTACATAAGTTAATCATTAAAAAATTTGAAGAATGTCTGAACAGGGTGAAGAGTCAAAATTTCCTTAATATCATTCTGAGGAAATACATGTTTTTTTTGGGACAACTTTCGACCTCGATGCATTAAAATTATCGAATTGAGTAATATTTGTTCATTACACATTTGTTCATAAATTAATAAAATTTTATGGAAAATTTGATGGTAGACCTGATAAACTTCGCGCCAATTTGATTTCAGTTCTTTCACGAAATGTACGATAAGCTAGATAATTCTTCTTTCATTAAACTCGAAGATAATGAGTTACTTGATGAAGTTAATTATCCTTCCGCTAAATTATAGGATTGAATACATCACTAAATGATATAATACGAGAAAACAGTGGAGAATTATATGAATAAAAAGTACTTTGCCAACTTTTTAAGTGCAATATGTAATAATATAAAGACTGTAACGCTTTGCTATAGATTAAGAATTAAACGCTAATTACTTTTACCCACATGTCATCACATTCATTTTTTTTAATACAAAAACGTTGTATCCAAAATGATTTTGAATAGGCACAGGGTTGTTTATTTTCATTATTGCAGACCATTGTTATCAAAAGTGCGTTTAGATTATATATAATTATTCTTGAGCGTAATGAAGAAGTAAAAATTATCTGTTGAACGTTGATAATGTTGATTAGCTTCATTTGATTTAACAACTTTTGTGTGTGCACTTTATACACCTGCAAATGTTTATTCAAATGAAATTCGAATACTTTAAAAGTAAAAATTGATAGTTTTGTAGACAAGGAGACAAGCCGATAGAAACTCTAATTTTTGTGATGAGCTCCATTTGAACAACTTCGACATCTGAAGTTCCTACATGTTTTTCCGTGACTTCATTTCGTTTTGGTTTTTATAACAAGATCATAATATTTAGATGAAAAAGTGACCTGAACGCAACTTTTTTCCAATTACCATTCTCAATTAAATATAATCTGATTCAATATTCTGTTGGAATCATACGTTGAGAAACTGCATTGAGTAGTTTTTTTAACATTGAGTTTTTTTAAAAACAAGACTTCGTATATTTTTAGTTGTACTTGAAACTTGAAGAGGATGAAGAATAATTTGTACTCAGTATAGTGTACACCAGTGTACAGATTGAAGCGACGAGTGGACTGAAAAATCATGATTTGCGTTGCAGTAATATTTCTTCATGTATTGATTCTATCGCACGCGAAAAATGATCAATTGAGTGATACGAAAAAAACCGATAAAGTGAATCAGAATGCAAATAAAAGTGTTGAAGAAACAGACTTATTTGGATATCGAGAAGTGTTGTGGTTTACAGAAACTCCGAACCTTCCTCTCATGTTTGTTCAATCGGATTCAATTCGAGATGGAAACTGTAAAAAACAGCTCGCTTTTTATAATCGCGATCTCAAAAATGGAACAATGTGGGCCGTCCAAAGTTAGTTATTCGACCTATTTTAGAGTTCTTATTTCATACACCAATAAGAGCTATTGAACGATATTTTTACGAACGTAATGACAAGATTCAAACATTATTAATTCAGTGTTCGACGCTTCGGTCAAATCTATGCACGGAATTATTGACGGCCATGTGAGGCATCTTGGAAATTTCGATCAGTGCTATCGCTTAGAAGCGAATTTACCAAATCCAGACGAGAAAAGTGGTTTCATAAAAATTAATTCCAAATATTGTTTAGTAGACGTAGAATACCATTTACGATCGCAGTTCAACTTTCAAAATAAAAAGTTTACTCTGGATTTCGAGCCAACACAATCTGTTTGGGAATCAATAGTGGTAAAATATATTTGTAATAATAGAAAATTGATGATTTACACTTAGTTAGTGATTTATTCAAGAAATTCTTGAAAATTTCAGGAAAAAGGTGATAAGAGACGTTATCGTAGATACAAACTACAACTTGCACTATGCGTACCCGCAGCTTGTAATGCCGAAGATATCGAATTGGCTCTGGAAAGTCCAATCTCCGAATTTGGCGGAAAAAGCAATTTAAATATACGAGTCACGGTAGATTCAGAAAATTGTTACACACGTTTGGAAAATAATGATCTGCCACTTGATGCAAAGTTATTCTGGTATGCAATTTTGACATTAGAAGTCAATCTTTTGAACATTTCATTGTAAAGCACTAATTCTTCAGCATGTTTCTTGTTATTTTGTTCCTGATTGTCATCGGAGGGGCGATTTGTCACGCAAAGTTTGCAGATCAGAACGAAGAGAAAAATCCTGGTTCAAAAGCAATTAATTTTCTTCTTCTCTTCTCGCCTCAAAGAAACACTCAGAGCCTTTTTAAGATTGTTCACACAAATGATGGTTTGGACATCATACATGGAATAAAAATTATTTACTCCGTTGCATTTGTGTGGGGTCATAGAACATTGCATATTCTCAGTGAACCTCCAGTGAATGGTCTATACTACGAAAAGGTAAATAATATATGATAACAATATTGATCTCGTAGGTTATTTGATATGCTTTTTGTGACTTGAGACTCATGGTTTCTAGACATTTACGACACGATTATCAATGTTAGGACACAATGGGCCCATTTTAATCAATGGATACACAGCACTTGGAGCACTTTTGTTATCCTATGGTCTTTTACAATTTTTTGAGAGAAAAAAAAGATTTGATTACCCGGGCTTCATTCTTCATCGATTTGTCAGGTGCCTTATGTTAAATTTTTTATTAATTTCATGATTTCTCGGTTGGTTTTTTGAATTATAACATTATATGTGACGTGATCCGAGAAAAGGGACCTTATGTCTATCACGCTCAAGGTCGTTTTACATGCTATAGGTTGAGAAAATGCGCCTTAGCGCCATGGACGTAAGGTCCTGTGTCTCAGATCGCGTCACATATTCAACATGAAAAATTATTGATGGAAAAATTTTTTATTCATTCCAGAATAGCCCCATTGTATTTGTTTATCATCTTATTCAACGCTACTGTTTTACCGCACCTTGAAACTGGTCCAAGTTGGAAATGGAAGGTACAGAATAACTCTGACAAATGTAGGTCTCACTGGTGGACACATATTTTATTCATAAACAATTACGTACATCCGGGTGAGTGGGTAAGTCAGAGAACATGTTTGACTGCTTATCAAACTCACTATTTCTTTGAATTCGGAATCTTTTCTCTGAGTTTACAAAATTATAAAAAACTACAAATGTATTCAGAAATCATTCAACAGTGCCTCTTCACAACATGGTATTTGGGATTTGACTTTCAATGCTACATTCTTGGACTTTGTATAGTTCATGCGTTTTCTCGCATGCCTAGAAAAATTGGATACCCTTTTCTAGGATTTATAACACTCTTAAGTTGTGCTATTGCATTTTATTCTACTTACACGAATGATTTGGATCCATTCCTTAAATTATCCCCAGTGTATGTAATTTTTGGTTTTATTATCGCTATTCTTGAACTTAATTGAAACATCAAGTTAATATACTTTATGTAGAATCAATTCAGATTTCGATGTATACGTTTGTTGCTCTTTGGATTCTAAGAGGTACAAGACTAAAACGCCAATTTTTCAAATTTACAGTCACCGCGATCTTTTCTCATTGCCTTATTTCACACAGTACTATGTGAAAACACATCTACGATTTGCTTCTTATGCCGTTGGCTTGGCCGCAGGAGCAATAGTCTACGACTGCAAATTCATTAAATGGCGACTGTCAAAAGTAAATATGTTATACTAATTTAATTAATTACTTCGATGGGAATAGGTAGTTGCGAGAAAAGTTTCAAAAAGTTACGACAAAATATGACAAAATATAATAAAGTTTGAAAAAACACGAAAATACATATTTTAATAATGATTATATGTTTTGAAAAATTAATATACTCATCGCTATAAAAAATTACGGAAAATACAAAAAGCCTACAAAAAGTAATTGAAACTAATGAATTTTGTGTATTTTTTTTCGACACGTCGTTTTACTTTATCGTAGGTATCTTTTTGTCTTAGATTTCTGATATTCATCCGTAAATATTTGCAATTTCGGTTGTATTTCTCTGTGCTGTTTTGTATTTTTTTGTAGTAATTTTTAGCGGTCAGTAATTTTTATTTAAATTCATAGCATATTTTATTGAAATCTCTAACTTGTGATAAATTCTCTCATTCGACATTAACGACCAAGTACTGAATAAAATTCATGCATATGATGAAAAGTAAAATTGCTTTTCACCTACTGCAAGTGTAAAAACCAATGATTCACGAAGAATATAAATTAACAGATTTGTATAATGTTCATAGGTATTATCTAACATTCTATTCATTTTGCTGCCTTTTGTACTCGGATTCACGATACAAGTATCTGCATTAAAATATTTCGATCCTAATATAAAAACAAGTCGATTGGAAAGAGCTCTATATGGTAGTCTTCACCACCCAATTTACGCATTTAGTTGTGTTTCTTCAATTATATTATTAACAATTGGCCAAGGTTTGGGTAAGGTTTATTTTGTGTAATGAAATTACTCATGTGATTTTATTTGTCCGAATTGGAGTTATAAGTATAATAGTCATCAACATTTTCAGATATTTGGTACAATATACTTGCACACAGATGGACGCAACCTATGGGAAGATTAACTTACTGTGCTTTTCTTGTCCATGGAGTTTACCATGCATACGACTTTGGCAGTTTTCGGACATCTTTCATCTGGTCATTTTGGAATTCGGTAAAATTGTTTCGTGAAAAGTATAGACTTCTCTTCATGTTATCAAATTCAATATGTGACGATTCGAACAAAAACGCGACAAAGTGATATTTTTTTTGACTAAGTTGTCGAGTTTTTATTTCGAGCGTCACATATAATGTTTCAACTATCGCAATTTCGCCTGTATATGGCCTATGTATGATCCAATTTTCAAGAAGATCAAAGGTACCAAACAGAATGTAATCGTTAAACATTTTTAGTTTTTTCAACTTGTGTCAGATTTGACGCTTACATTTGGGCTTTCGTTTCTTTTGGTAATTACAGTGGAAGAACCGTGTAGAAAAATGGAAAAACTCTTATTCCAGAATAGTACGGTTACGAAAAAACCCAGGTAAGTTTAGTTTATTTGTTAAAATATAAATAAGGAATTTGAATGAACAATGCCATTTTCATAACTCCATTTGTAGCGATGCCAAAAAGGACGATTTGAAGAAGGTGAACTGAAACCCGGGATTTTGGAGAAGAATGATTCAGGCCAACAGAAAAAGTCTTTTGCATCAAAGCACAAGAGTTTTAGCAGAATTTTAAAATATTTGAATGTTTATATAACCGAGTGGGTTCCGAAAAAAATGCAGTTTACTTCTAACACGAAACTTATTATTTCATTTGTATCCTGAGCGTCTTGATTTTTTCTTTTCCATTCGAAATGTATGTCTAGTTGTTTGCCTAATGCCAGGGGTAACATCCGTGACATTTAATTTACCTACAAAAATGTGCTAAAACAAAAAAAAGGAGAGTAGGTACATAACTTTCATGGCGGTTCAAATTAGCGCGTTTTTTTCCGAATGATTAAATTATTACTTGGAAATAATTACTCTGGGAACAAAAAATCGTAATTTTACATAGTAGATTCTAATTAAAAAATTCTAATAGTTAGCAGGAATAATTTATTTTCAATTTTGTTGAAACTCATTCTCAATATCTACATAAGTTAATAAATCAAACATTTAAAGAATTTTTAAACAGAGTAAAAAGTAAAAATTTCCTCAAATTCTATTACGCGGAAATACATTTTTTTTCTCGCAACATTGCCGACCTTAATGCATTGAAGTATCGAATTGAATTACATTTTGTTATTACACATTTGTTTATAAGTTAATAAAATTTTTTAGGAAACATGATGGTAGAACTGATAAACTTTGCGCCAATTTAATCGAGTTTCTAAAAAATTTCTTTCAGTTCTTTTACGAAATGCACGGTAAGTTAATAAAATTCTTCTTTCATTAAACACGAAGATGATGAGCAACTTGAAGAAGTTAATTATCCTTTCGCTAAATTATAGGATTGAATACATTACGAAATGATATAATAGGAGAAAACAGCAGAGAATTATGTAAATAAAAAGATTGTACACGTTACTTCGCCAATTTTTTAAGTGCAATATGTGATAATATAAATACTAAAACGCATTGTCATAGTTCAGAAATACTTCCAGAAATGAAAATGTTTGTGTATGTTAGCATAACTTGCCTTCTCTCAATCCTGAAATCTCTAACGGACTAAAAGACCCACTTTCATTAAATATTACGTCGTTTATCTAAGTATTTTTTCTCTCCATTACATCAATAGCATCAGCTTTTTCACCGTTAGATTAGTAAGCCTATTTAGAATTTGGATAGATGTCATAACACTGAATAATAATTGTATCGCTTTAACGAACGTTTTTCTTATTAATGATGTTGTTGAAAAGAGAAAAGTTTATCCTTCCAAAAATAATAATTTTATCCCGAAAAATTCTTCTGCAATTATTTATTGAACGAAGCGTTCAAATACCGCGAAGCAATAATAATTGAAATAACAGTGTAGAAAATTTCTTCATTGAACAAGTTAAAAAATTATCTGCAATTGTGACATTCGATGTTTGTTCATTCATTTGCGGTAGTCATTTTGTAAAATGTACCGAACAGAAAAGCTAGAATTTTCTGAATGTGCTCGAGCTCCCTTTCATCCCCACCTGAATCTTTAAGATGAAAAACTGGGGAGTTGTGACATATAATACCAACAACGTCGACTCGGAATCTATTCCACAGTCATATTTTACCGAATACAGAAGCCACGAGAATAGTGAGCGATGTGAAACGTGAAAATGAATCTTTCATTCAAATATGTAAACCAAAACATTTAACGAACAGTTTAATTTTAAGAATATTCATTGTAGTGTGTTTTTTTCCGGTAAAATAGTGAAAGTGCGATAAAGTGAAGTAACAATGAAGAATCTGTTACTAATACTATCGATGAGCGTGAAATTCGTATTCACCGATGAAATAGCTCTCGATAAACGTAATCGAAACTTTAACAATGTGAATAGATCGAGAGAAAATCATTCGTTCGACCCGGAAAATGAAAAATCGGCATTCGTGCCTATGCAACGTGAAATTTTATGGTTTATAAACATGCCATCGTTGCCGCTGTTGATTACGAATGCAAATTCCCTGCCCGATGGTGATTGCAAAAAAAAACTCAATCTGTACCACGAATCTTTGAAGAATGGTACTTTGTGGGCGGTTCAAAGTAAGGCAAAATTATTTTGTTCAAATTACTATTTAAAAACATGAATTGATCAAGTTTCAGTTTCTTTTATCTCTAAATAAATAAGTAAAAAATGCTCGAGTCAATGACATCCACATTTTAACGAAATATTAATTTTGAAGATGAAGAATAAAACAGAAAATCATGCGAAACTATGATAAATTGAAGGTTGAGTCAGAACGATAGAATAAAATATTTAAAAATTGTTTCAAGTGTTTGATTCTTCGGTGAAAAATATTTACGGTACAATCGACGGGCACACGAGACACTTGGGAAGTTTTGACCAATGTTACCGCATTGGAATGGGCGATAGAAGCAATGAAGAAAACTCGAAGGAAATTCGCGGTCGCTATTGTTTAGTGGACATAAAATACAAACAGAAACAAGAGCCACGTGAAATCTCCGACGAGAAATTAGGCTTCGACTTTGACCCAAATGGATCCGCCTGGGAAGCAATTAGGGTGATTAAAAAAATCTGAAAGTTCGATTCGAAAATAAATTTCAACAGCATTTTTATCGTAGGAGAAAGGCGATTTCCGACGCGTTAAAAGGTACATGCTACAACTAGCTCTGTGCGTTCCGTCTGATTGTGATTCTGCCGACATAGAAACGACTTTGTCGAAGCCCTTGAAAAAATTTGGGAACGGTGCGAACCTGGACATCTCAGTTTCCGTGGAAAAAAGCAACTGCCACGCGTTTCAGGAAGAGACTAGCTTTTCAATCGCCGGAATTATATTTTGGTACCATTTCATCGTTATCGAAAATCGCATCGATCAATTCTTTCAATGATGCTTTTTTATTACATTTCAGCATCTTTATTCTAGTCTTGATCGCCATCGTAGTTTTTGGCACTTGGTACGATTCAAAGGAGTACAATTACTTGAGCTGTGATATAAGCGAATTGATGCTTTGCTTCTCCGCGTCTCGAAATTTGGACGAAATTTTTACTGTGAATTATAGACATCGGGGACTCGATACTATTCACACCTTGAGAGTATTGTGCATGGGCGTCATAATAGGCGGTCATGGGCTTATGCAATATTACTACAATTCAGTGATAAATGAGCGCCGCTACGAATTGGTGAATATCTTTTTCTCGGGTGTCCAAGAAGACGACCCAATTAACAATTTTTGAGTCTAGAAGATTATTTTTCCTCACAGACGTTCGGAAAACGCATATTGATGATTTGCCACAATGCGACCATCCTTACGGACGGTTTTTTGGGGATTAGCGGTCTTTTGATGTCGTATAATCTTCTCCGGGAACTTGACAGCCAGAAAAAGTTGAGCTTCTTCAAAAAAGTTTTTGTAAGATACATCAGGTAAAAATGAGTTTCGTAATCGTCATTAATCTCTGTGGAAACAATTGTAAAAAAATTGTACTTAAATTTATTCAAATATTCCAATTTCACATGGTTTGTAACAAAAAATAGTGTACATGGTTCGGCTTGTATGCCAGAGAAAAAAGAGTACATAAACTGGTCATTCACGTATCGAAATTTTGTATGTAATGTTTTTCAGACTGACGCCGGTTTATTTATTAATTACACTTTTCAACGCTTTGATTCTGCCGCACATTGGCAATGGACCCAACTGGAAGCGACTGATTACAGAATTGTATGGAAATTATTGCACGAACAATTGGTGGAGCAACATTTTTTACATCAGTAATTACATCAATGCAAAACAAATGGTGAGGTTGATGATTTTGACATTATGTTTTCGATGTTTTAATAACGAAGAAACGTTATTCAGTGTATGTTTCAAAGTTATTTTCTGGCGGCAAATTTCCAATGTTCGGTGCTTGCGCTGTTGTTGATCTACGCATTTTGGCTGATGCCGCGAAAAGCCGGTTATACCTTCATGGCACTGGTCTTATTTTTGAGCGGAATACCATCGTTTTACATGTCATATGTTCACAACGCAGAACCGTTTATGCAGGCATATCCCTAGTGAGTACAAAGCAAATGTTAATTATGATAAAATCGTTAAAATTTTAAAAGCAAAAAAACGTATTTCAACGTAGTGGAATATATTTTTTACAAGATGTTAATGACCCTTTAATATAAACGTCTTTTTTGTCACAAAAAAATTGCCGGGGAAAAGGCATTGACGACAAAGTTTGCGATAGAATGGTGCAATTTTGAATGGTTTTTTTTTTCTTTGATCCCAATTTCTAATTTTTTATTTCGACCAAAAAATAACCGATAACAATTTTTTGTTCATTAAGAATATATTACGTTGAAATAGCTTTTTCCTTTTGTTTTTCATTTTACTTTGAATGGGTTTGTGTGCGATGAATCAAATTTTTAAGTATTTTTCGTTGTGTCGTTCTCCTATGATTTCAGAGTAATAATGACGCAACTAGGCGAAATTTAATTGCTCCAAGGGAGCAATTATTACCTGACCCAAATTCGAGAGCAATTAAAATTCGTCTAGTTGCGTCGTTGACCCTGAAATCATCGGAGACCGACCAACGAAAAAAACTTCGAAATTGATTTGGCCTCGGAAAAATCGTAAAAAAGAAAGCATCGACTAATTTTAGTTCTTGCATGTCTTCAAATAAAAAAATTTCGATTGTTCCGCAGTCTTCGCGTAATAACCGAATCGAGTTACTATTACGATTATTACATCAAAACGCACATGAGAATAACGCCGTATTTGGTTGGATTGATCGTGGGAGTATTCATTTACGATTACAATTTCGCCAGCTGGAGATTGTCAAAAGTACGTAAAGCTTCGTTAAAAGTGCTTACAAATATTAATGACACTTCATTTTCAGATTTGGTCCCGAACATTAATCATTTTATTGGGCCCGGTAATGGGCATCTATGTCGAAATTTTGGGCTTCAAATTTATGGATCCTAACATAAAGGCATCGCCTCTCGAAACCGCAATTTATGCCAGCACACATCGCGGCCTCTTCGCTTTTAGTCTTTGTTCCATTGTTTTATTTCTGACAATTGGCGACGGCTTGAGTAAGACCATGTGGTGAACCACATGACTTTCGAAATTGCATAACTTTTCATAGAATAAAGTACTCGTGAAAACGTTGAAATTTAGCTTTCTCATACAATTAATCAATTATAAAATGCAGGAAAATGTCGTAAGAAGTAATCTTGTTTCAGATTTGTGTTACAGGGTATTGAATGCAGGCTGGATGCAGCCTCTGAGTAATTTGACGTTTTGCGCGTTTCTTGTACACACTGTAATTCAGAGTTACCGAATGGCCACGGCGCGAGTGCCCAGAACATTCAGTTTTAATAATTTTGTAAGCACTACAAACCGCTTCCTCCGCGTACCATTAAAATTTTTTTCACGAATTATGTATTCAAGGTTCTTTGGGAAGTGTTACCGGATTTGATATGGACCTTTTTTATATCGACGATTATCGCGATATTGGTGGAGGTACCGTTCCGGAAAATCGAGAAACGAATCCTTTTTAAACGCCAGATCGACATGAAACTCGTTGGGTATGTATTTATGTTTTTTTCGACATTCACTTTTCGAAAACTTCTTTCGAGATGTGTTCAGAAGAATTTATTCCGGTTTCCTCATTTATTTATCATAAAAAACCGATTCTTTTCAGAAGTAAAGTTATCGACAGCAGAAAAACTGATTAAGGCGGAAATAAAACGCATCGAAGCTTTTTTTCCACTTGATGAAATGTAAATAATTTAATATATTTCGCATAAATGATCGGGAGTTCTTAATGAGTCATTCCTCCGATCCCACTACGTTTTGTCAAGATTCGATGAACTGTGAATTCAGATGCGATAATATTTGAAGTAGTGAAATCTTGAAATTCCGGCAATGCAAGAAACCTGACGCGGGCTCGTTTTAGACCTCGGCGAAAACTTCGGCGCGAACTCCCATGAATGTCCGGTTTAAAAGACTTTCACTGAAAGTTCATTTACAATCGTTGAAGAAGAATTAATCAACGGCGATATTCTTTTATAAGAGTCAAAAATTAACATGAAAAAACAAGATAAGCTAGACTTTTTCCCAAGAACAAATTTGATTTGCAAAAGAAAATGTTATAAAACGCAACATTATGAAAAAAAAGCATGGAAAAATTGTTTGATATCGGTAAAGAATAATTGAGAAATCACTCATGATAGATACGAAAATGATCGACACAAAAATATTATTCTTTCGGTTTATTACAAACAATATTAATAAAATATCAATACAACATTACAATCCTTATTTTTACATCAATGCCTTTTGCGAAAGCAACCAAATTCCCACAATTAACGCATTTTTTATAGTGACACACCTCATGTTTACAAGAGATATTTACGCAGGCGTATCTTTTTGTGAGTATACATTGTAATGTCGTTAATAAAATAATCCTATAATATCGCATTTTGTGTCAACAAATCTGTAGAGTTAAATTTACTTTAAACATTTGAAGTGTATACATATTTTTGATGTATACAATGTACAATAAATATTGACAATTTGCTGCAATTGAAGTTTAACATTTAATTTTATTGTTTCATCAGTCTTATGCGATTGAAAAAAAATTACACTATTACGAAAGTAATAACATTAAGTGTTCAACGCTCATTTTTGTCATGTAGTTTTGAGGTTCGAATTGAAAGGATTCTAATTTACAAGTTGCGCTTCAAGAAACCGCAGTTTATGCTTTTGCTGCATAAGATTTTTTTCGTAAGCAGAGGTACGTAGCGAACTTCAGACTTTCAGAATTGCATAACCGCGTCGATTAATTCGATCAATGGTTGTGCAATTGAATAACTCATATTCAGAATATTTTTGGAAGACGCAATTTTCTTAGAAATGAATCAAGTTAAATATTGACATTAAAATTTGTGCGAACGTAAGAGAAAGGTTTATGAACATGTGCTTTGAAATGTGACGAATATTTTTTAACCACGAACATTGTTGTCATGGGCGAAAATGTAATTTTATGTTAACATTATTCAAGCTGGTATTTTATGCTTTACATATAATGTATAAAAGCTGATAAACTCTATTCAACAATATATGATATTTTCGTACTATATACAATATAGCAAATGTTATTTTATAGCAGCGAGAAATCCTTAAAATATTTCAACATCGATGAACGATTTCTTAGCCCTTTTCGAATGAAATTATATTAGTAAAACGACCAACGACACCAAT
This sequence comes from Zelostemma sp. ZL-2020, assembly GCA_022816865.1. Classification (NCBI taxonomy): domain Eukaryota; kingdom Metazoa; phylum Arthropoda; class Insecta; order Hymenoptera; family Platygastridae; genus Zelostemma; species Zelostemma sp. ZL-2020. The sequence goes on along the minus strand of JABFQM010000411.1, from coordinate 12,385 downwards.
TGACTAGGGTACTTCATTTCCTTCTCCCCGCATTGCTGTTATTTATCGCGTTATATAAAGAGTACAAAATATATTTCTGAATAAAACATCAAGCCACAGTTAAAAATCTACATTCTCATTAACTTTCTACTTCCCTACGAACCCTCGACCTTAACACAAGCGCAATAAAACAAAGCAACAATCAAAAACGTTCTTTTTGTCCTTGACATTGATCTACGAAATTCGCGCTTCGTTTTTAACGATTACATTCATTTAATGAGTAAAAAACTATCGTCAGCTTATCCAGAAAAAGCAAAATGTTTCTGTGGTACTTAGAATTCCAACTTTTTTCTTGCCCGAAAATTCATTAAACATCCTTGCTTACGATCGGAAGCTTTTCGTGTTTGTTGCGCTTCGTGTTGTGATAGAGATACGAATGGACCCGGAGACTGTTGCTGTTCTTGTACTTGTTGCCGCAGAGCTTACAGATCAGGCTTTCCATAGGACCGTGAATGTACCGAACGTGGAGTTTGAGATTTTCTTTGCGAGTAAAGTGTCGTAGACACCAAGGACAAGAGTACATGCGAATCACTTTGCCTCGTTCCATGCGTAGCGTAGGCCCAAGTTCTGAAATTACTCGCAGCGTCGTTTCCAGGGAAAGGCTGCTGCTCGGGGTACCTTTCACCGTCTTTTTGCCCTTCGAAGGTTGTCGGGAAAATTCACCCTCCGGCGGAGTTTCTAAATTTTTTAGACAAAATTAGTACCTCCCACATTAAAAATGCAGAACTGAAAATAGCTTTTCTCTTTACCCGATGGTTCTTGATATTGTTGATTGTACTGCATCATTGGAAATTGTGGTGTTTCTGGAAAGTGAAATGTTACGTAATTTTGTAAGGAAATGTAATTTTGATAAGAAAATGACTGCAATTTCCACCTTGTTCTTGCGAATTCGTAGGCTGCTCCAAGCACCTGTCATTAAACATGGAAATTTTGTTCCCGGCATCATCGTCCATTGTGGATTTGTAATCCAATGTACACGAACTTTTGGCCAGGTGAGCATTGTTGTTTTGCGATGTAAAGTTCAGTGGTTCTTCCATGGCGCGAGATTCCTCTTGAAAGTAATTTCTCTTGTCCTGAGTCATGCTCGAGTTCTCGGACTGATTTTCCTGGATGCAAAGTGGGTCAGTGGGCTGTGGTAGAATTTCCTTCTTTATGGTGGTTTGGCAATGAGATTGGTTCGACTTCTCATACGAGTCGTTCTGAGATTCCGCTTCTTTTTGCAGCGAGTACAATTGGTTTTGCAACGAAGCTTCCTCGTCCTTCTCGACATTTTCCTGAAACATAAATTTAGCTCAGAAAACGTCGACGGAAACGCATGTTGATATGAAGCGACGATAAACCTCGTCAAAATTCTTCGTAAGGCCCTTGATTTGGAGAACTTCGGCGACTTTTAAAAAGCTCGGAATGTCCTCTTGCTTGATATTGACCTCGCCCTGGTACATAAAGTGCAACATTGCCGACAAATCCCGGTAATTGACATCCTTCAAAATTACAATCGGATGCTTGCAGTTGTTCCCCTAAAAATAAAATAAATATCATTTCGAGTCATCGAATTTGCAATCTCGAAAGCGCAACGTTTCGTTTTACCGTTGCATAATTGACGGAAAACGTTCGTGAATAAAAAAATCTTGAAAACGGGGAAAAAATATTTCGAAAGAATGCACGGGGAAGTGATTGGCAGTGAAAGATGTGGGGATAAAAGATCGCGGGGATGGGTTTTGGCGATGTCAAGTACCTTGAAAAGTTCTCTGAAGTAAGAGCTGCATACTGAAAGTATAAGTTTGTGAGCGCGGAGAATTTGACCCTCGCAGCACCCGAGAGTAACGTCAACCAGCTAAAATGATCATCGTATTATGATTAATTGATTAACTTTCGAGTTTTGCGGTAAACTTGCCTGCTCGCAGGCTAATAAGTTGTACAAGCCGGAAGACAGGGTGTTGGGAAAGCTGCGGTTCACGAGAGAGAATTGTTCGGACATGTTTCTTATTTCGAGAAATAGAATCAAAGCAAACAACCGACTTATAAATAATAATAACACAAATGACACACGTAATCTTGACTTTCGTCGTGTTATGTACTTCGATATTTTTTTTCTTCGTACGCGAATCGAGTTTCGACCTATCGATATGTATATCGAAGATGCAAAGGAGGGAAATTTAAAAATAATTTGAACACTGTATTTTTTCCTCGACAGATATTTGAAAATTAGCTTTTTATGTTTTCCGACATACCGAAACTAAAAAATGTATTCATTTGAAATTAAATAATTGGGCTCGATTTTTAGCACACGATTTTTTGTATTTTCAAATAGGCCGCGCGAAGTCTCGATAACGAAATCGATTAATCGTTTCTACACATCCCTCTTTCGACTATCGATAGCTTTTTTGTCACTTGTAATTAATTGGTTAGGCGACACTTTGTGCATGTGTCGCGGTTTTGTCCGTAATTCCCAACGAAACCGTTATTAAATCGACACAGGCCCCTTTTTTTCGCACGAAACATGCACTTTAACGTCTTGAACAGTTATTTTGAAGAGTTTATGCATTCTGAACGGTAATCGGGATCTGAAGTCTCAACCATAAGCAACTTCGTAAAAAGCGTCTATCGCTCGCTCCGTCGTGTGGCACTCAACTTGTACCTTCTGCCGCCTGATTAACTCTGGAAAGAAATTTCAGCTCGGGAACACTGCATGGATTAAAAAAATGCCGCAAGGGAAGCGCTGCAAATGCATAATTTTACGCTCAGTTCAAACCTTGCCTGGTTGTGAGCGACGTCAGCTGTGACCGATCGTCCCTTTCAAAGGCTACATTTTCGACGCAATTTTTTACGATTCTAGTAGCTAGTCATGGAAAACGATGTACAGGATACCCAGGAAATTCAGGAGGAAACTCGCGAGGAAGGTAAATCCTTAATTGACGATCGCGTTCAAATTTTCATGTGTAACTTCATTAATTCACGTAATTTTGCAGCAGAAAATCTCCAAACGAGAGTAGAAGAGCTAGAAATGAAAATTAAGCAAATTCAGGAAGAATTTAACGGACAGCGAGCAAAAATGAAAGAACTTTTTCTCCAAAAAGAAGGTTGTTTTAACATTGTTTCGTCGATTGCTCCATTTGTCCAAAACGCCGAAACAGCAATTCAAAATGTTTACAGATGACCTGAGAAAACGACAAGAGGAAAACGTTGGCCTGCAGGATGAAAATACGAGACTGCAGAATATGCTGGACGAGGCCAAGAGTCAGCTTTTGGCGGTGGGTCTTAAAACCGAAGAGGACTTGTTAATGGAAAAGAGGAAAGCGCAAGAAGAAATCGCCTCCTTGCAACACGTTCTCAATGAAACTGTCAAAGAGGGTTCCTACTGTCGAATGGAATTGGACACGGAAGTGCGGAAGCTGAAGGAAATGATTTCCAAGCTTCAGGAAGATAATGCAACTTTGAAGATTCAGTTACCTCGAGAAGGCAACGACAGTCCGCAACTTTCTTTATCAAATGTTACAAAATCGCTCGCTAGAAAAGTCGCGTCCCAACTCGGAGCGGATAATTTGTCTTCGGGCCCTGATAATCTCGAAGAAAGTATGAGAAAGGTGGGATAGAAACGAAACTTGTGCTTAAATTTTAAAACAATCTTTTCAAATTATCTGCTTTTTTCAGGCTCAGGAGGACGCCGAAGAGCTACGTTCGCTAGTTGTCCCGTTAGAAGAAGAGATCAAAGCCTTAAAAGAAAAATTCCGGTCAACGGACGAAGAACTGCAGAAGTTTAAGGAGGAGCGAGTGCTTCGGCGGTTGAACGATCCTTCAAGCTCTTCCGAAGCAGTTTGCGACATGTGCATGAATTACGAGACGCAACTCGTCAATGTACAGAAAACAGTAAAGGATTTGGAGAAAAAACTGGTCGACTCCGTACATGCTTTGCAAGTACAAAAGGAAGATTTGACGAAAGAGGTGAAGTTTCGTAAGGAAATGGAGGAGAAGTGGAACGAGAAAAAAGAAGAGTACAAGGTGAAGCTCGTGGAACTTGATGGCCTTTCGCAGAGATCGCACCAAATGCTCGTCGATCTTAAACAAACTTACAAACAAACTGAGAATGGAATCAGGGAACAGTTGCATCGACTTGTCACCGAGAGGGATGAAGTGAAAAAACATCTACACGAGTGAGACCATTTTTTATTACGAAATTTCCTTCTTTTTCGTACATACACAAATTAAGACCGACGAATTAATGAAACGTCTGAATTTCCAGATTGCAAAGAAGGAACGAAATGTTGATAGGAAAGTACAACAGGAAGTCCCAGGAGCTGCAAAACGAGAACATCAACATGCCTAATACGGTGGAAGAATTGCACTTGAGCATCTTGAACATTCGAGAGGAGCTCATAATTGCGAAGATAGCGCAGGAAGATGCTCAAGAAGTCTCGGAATCGTTGCAGTTGAAAAGTAACATGCTCACGGAGCAGATGGAGCAGGTCGACGGTGTCAACGAGCAACTCAATAGGGATTTAATTCAAATGCGATCTCAGCTTGAGTTGCACGAACATGAACGCAAGCAGTTTGCAGAGAGAGAAGAGAAAATGTTGGAATTACAAAAAAAATTAGAAGAAATGGCGGAGGAAAAGAAGAAAGCGGATATGGTGATTGCCGAGTTCCGGCAAAGAGTATCCATCCTGCAACGTGAATTGGATAATAGCGAAGGAGTTTCAAAAGATTTCGTGGGGTTGTCTCAACAACTGCAGGTACATTGTCTGAAAAAACGTCGATGCTTTTTCATTGTTTCTCTACTTTTTATTTTTCTCGTTACAGATCCAATTGGAGAAAATCAGAGAGTCTGGTAGCGAAGTTAGATGGCAGCATGAGGAAGATGTCAACGAGTGTCAAAATTGTCGTGCTGCTTTTAATGTAGGGAAAAAAACAGTGAAGGTGCGTAAATACTTTTCAAATTTAAACCAATTCCAAATGCATCGAGTCTATGTAATTTTTTATACTGAAAATGCAATCTTTCTTGTTTCAGCAACACTGCCGACACTGTGGTCACATCTTTTGTCAATCGTGCCTCTCAAACGTCGTAAATAGTGGACCAAATCATAGGCCAAATCGTGTCTGTGATGTTTGCCATACGTTATTAGTTCCCGAAACCGCTCCTTACTTTAGCCAAGGCCCGCCGCACATGTGTGACTAATTTTTGTTCGAAAATTACTTAGCTCGGTTGACAAGTGCAATATCGAATTCGCGAACTGAGATCCGCATCTCTAAGGAAAAGGACCAGAAATTTGTCGTGATATTTTTAGGAATGAAGATGTTCTTTTAGAAGTGCAGCGTCGCGAATGAGACATAGAGTGAGACGTACGATGGGTGGATCATCAAAGCAGATAAAATATATTTTATTGGTTTAAAGTTAACTATTCGTACTGATCGATGTGACCTCTCCTTTCCCCAGTTTTTTCATATATCACCAATCCTTTCGCCGAAGTAACAGATGTGTATAAATTATTTTATACATGTCAAACTATGTAATGCTTAATGTTACATGTAATTTGAATAATTAAAGCTTTTCAATGTATATAATATCATTTTTCCTTTCCTTTGTTGTTCAATGTTCAATTTTTACCTTTTTTATTTAAAATATTTGTAAAAATTCATTTTTATTTGATGCAGAATGAACATTTGTTTATTTTCAAATCGTAGGATTCAATTTTTTGACATAATTTTACAATAATAAAATATTTAAACGAAACTGAAACCGGAAATGGCGATTTCGACGGAAGCGTCGAGGTTGTCGGTTCGATAAATCGAATCGTTGCATCGCTCTCGTCCGATTACAAAAAAAACGTTACTTTGAAAATAATGAAAAATCTGCGGTTTTACTCGAATGCAATTCAGCAACATTTCAAAGATAAAAAAAGATAGAAGTCTTAAATTTTTTCATCAAAACTTGAATATTTGGTAACAAATTAGCTAAAATGTCGAAGTGGATTGAAATGATTTTTTACACGATCGATTATAAAGTATTATACTTGTATTTCACGTATAAAAATTACAAAAATGAGTAATCTATTTAATTAATAATAAAAAAGTACAAAATTACAAAATAAGGTACATGTACGTTCGTCATTTTTGTACAAATATCTTCTTTATCAATAACGATTTCGGTATCGTCCTAGGACAGCTCAAAATAATAAATATAGTATATTAAATAATTTTTTGAAAGAAGGGCGAAAAAAGGCACATTTTTGTTCCTCAAGCGCAACGTCGAACATCTTTTTTTTCACTGCTCGGACCTCGAAAGTCTTTTAATTTCGAGGGTCTTCCGACCCTCGAAATTAAAGGACTTTCGAGGCCCAGCAGCGAAAAACAGATGTTCAACGTTGCGCTTTCGGCACAAAAAGCGCCTTTTCCCGCACTTTTTTCAAAAAAATATTGTACGCGCTATGAGCCTCGAATCTTTTAATTCCTAGGATCTTTTGTTGTATCCTCGTCATCGACTCGGGCGCCCCCTGCGGGGCACCCTCGTCAATGACTCGGATACAACAAAAGACCCTCGAAATTAAAAGACTTTCGAGGCCCTAGCAGCGTAATGTACTATTGTTGAAATAATAAGTTAAAATTAAAACAAACTGCTTAGATTTAGGAAATAAGCAAATGATTAATAAATGAAAAGATGTCATCGAAACAGAAAAAAGACAAAAATCGTTCAGAAGCCTAAACTTTTATCGAATGTAGGACAATTCAAGAAAGACTGGTGATAATCATTGATAAGCTCTTTAAAAATAAAAGGGTCCATGTTTTTGCCGAGCTGGTAGAAAAGAAACCAGTCACCTATTAAGAAATGTGAACAAAGTTTCCGGAGATGCTGATGCGAAGATAGCGTCGATCGCGCCCTGATCAAGACATAACGAAGCGGGGGAATGCATAATACAAGGGCGTGATACATCAGGACGAGTCCACTGATTCCCAAGAGCAAGATATACCAGAACCAGAGGAAGACGTAGATCTTTTCGTTGACAACGTTGAGCGGGAGGATGCAAATGCTGTCAAAATGTTGTACGCCACCAGATGGGCCATACTTATTGAATGTGCACTTTGTGATCTTGGGAAAGACCAGGGCCATTGGATCCATCCTGTCCTCGGGTTCCAGCAAGAAGAAATTCAAGACATTCCAGCCGTAAGTCGAGAACTCGTGTCCCAGAAGAAAATCGACAGCGAATACTTGGACAATGACGTTCAAAAAGTTCAGCAGCTCGCAAAAGAAGAACTTGTATGCGTAGAAGTTATTCCTATGGGAGCTTCGCCTCAAATAATGCACGATGAGTCGCAAACGTTCTTCCTTGAAGGTCTTATCGACGAATGCATCATGGAGGTTGAGAGAAAGCATTTCCATCCTTCCCCCCTCCCATGTCTGCCAGATGAATCGTGGCACGTAGAACATGATGGCCTGGATGGAAAGACATAAGGGTATCCACTGATAATAATTCTGGTGTTTCACTTCGTCTTTGCCCTCTACGAAGGTTGATACGCCAGGAAATGCGATTGCGATGCCGACATCTCTGGAGCGGTTTGGAATCGTGAATGTCGAGGTGATCCAGCAGTACGTGTTCATGACCGAGGCTGGAATGTTTTCTTCGATGCAATTTATGGGGTCACCGAAGTATTGGTACGAAGAGACCAAGATCGAGAAAAAGATCATGATGGCCATGGTGATTCTGTAGTGCAGTTGAAAAACATTGTTGTCGATGGTAACGACCTGAGGCCTCAAAAAGCTTCGGATCGAGCCAAATAAGTTCAACATGGCGGTCTCAGGTTATTCGCCTAAAAAAGAACCAGTAATTGTAATAATGTTTGATTTTACGGAAAAATGGAACGTTTTCTAATTACAGTTGATGAAAACTGTAAACGCTCGTTTATTTTAACTTGCACCAATTTAGATTTAATTATTTCAAATAGATCGAAAATGCGAGCACTTTTCAATCTGAAATAAACGCTTTTTTTGATACATTTTTAGCGACTTAAAATAAATGAGAGTTTACTGTATAGAGGGAAAAGTGAATTGTTTGATTCGATTGAAAAGCGTAGGTTCGAGAAATTAACATGCACGTGAGCAATTTCATTCGTAAGTTTGAATTTCCTGGAAGAAGTTAACGTTTTCCGATTGATTTGAATGAGAACTGTAAACTCCCGTTTGTTTACATTCGGTTATTTCAACTAACGCAAGAGTGCCGACATTTTTATGTCTACGATAAACGGATTCTGTACGTTTACAGTGGTTTACAGCAACGTGAAACGAACGAGAGTTCACTGTATAGGCCTAAGGCTCGGAACAGATAGGAAAAACGTATAACGTAAAATGTCATTGCGTCTCTTTTTCGCTGATGAGGAGAAAAAAGACACACTCATGTTTCACGTTCTACGTTTTACCTGTGTTCCGGACTTAACCCCCGGGGGAAAAGTGAATTATAAGATGAAAAATGGCGGTTCGAGAGAAAAAACGTATACGATGAAAAACAGAAATTTTCTTCGAGAAAATATCGTTCGCGAGGAAGGAAATAATCGTCATTCGAAAGCGACGGGAAATAAGACATTTTTATTGTGTTTTGGGTCGCTTGTTGCAGATATTTCAACTTTTACTCACCAAAAACGAGGAAGCGATATTTGCCGATTCTCACGTGTCGATGTTCTTTGTCCTTTGGTCCTTTGTCAACAAACAGCGCCAAATTCCGCGCATACGTACACAACTATATGTAAGTCAGGCCAGTGATGAACGAAAAATTTATATTTCATCTAATGGAGCTTTGAAACGCAAAATCGCTGTCTAATTTTCTAAGAAATATTGACATGCTAATCAAAGTTGTATAATCGTCTTCGTAAATGAAAAAAAAAAAAATATTTTCCAGAATTGTATTGAGGATTTCTTTCTTACCGACATCGATATGCTATTTCTTCAATTTGAAAAATCTTTTTTTGCGCTGTTTGTCTTGTGGAGCATAAAAAGTGCATTTTCAGTGCATTTCTTACATAAAATACTATATGTAACTCGTGCGAAACGAATATTCGCAGGAATTACACGATACTTATTTTAATATTCCGGAGTAGATCCGGTATCGATCTTTTCCATTCTTAAATCGGGATATTCTAAAAAGGATCTACCGCCGACTTGACTCGAAGAATTCGTACGAAATTTGACCCAACGACAGATCATGTACTCTTCTACGGCTCTAACTCACAAATATCTATTCAAAATAACGGTAAAATGGAATAATAATGTATTATATGTTGTGGTTATCCCCTGTACAAAGATACTATTCCACGTGAGTGTTTGGTTGGTTGCACTTTTCCAGGGGTAAAAGATCGCTGCGTATTTGGACCAGCAGACCATTATTCCATTTTACCGTTTAACATATTTGCGAGTTAGAGCCGTAGAAGAGTACATTATCTGGCGTTGGGTCATATTTCGTACGAATTCTTCAAGTCAAGTCGGCGTCAGATCCTTTTCAGAATATCCCGATTTAACAATGGAAAAGGTCGGTAACTAATCTACTCCGGAATGCTCTTAAGGCGATGTGGATACCTTTTTAAAATGCAGTTTGAGACCGTGTATACGCCAATTCTACTGACTTAGGATGATGTAATCAAATCTTAAAATCTTGAATCTGATTTCTCAATATAAAGGATAGTACTATTTATACGAATTCGAACTAATCAGTGCGATACATGCTGAGTTTTTCAAAAGATGCATCTCTTTCTTGTCGGAATTATAATAATCGATCACAAAATCCTTTAAAGATATAACAAAAATCAGGATTCATTGTAATTACACGGTTTGATGCATCTGATTCAAAAATTTAATGCAACAAAATTTCGAATCGACCGTAAACCCGTTAACCAATGAGAATTGCGGAAAAGGCCTTACACGATTTCGATACCTTTCGAAGCGTTCATAAAGAGCTAACTGATATAGAGAGTAACAAATTTACATTTAAAACTGTCTGAAATGGGTTACATGTCGAAATAGACAAATAAAGTATGTATGAAAGTACTTTAAAAAAGTTTTATTTCATATAATTACGGCTCATCATTAAATATCTATAATCTACGTCGCCAATAGATTTTTATCTATTTACACTGACTTTTATGAAGAAGTGAATATAAACCTCTTCTTTTCATACGAATTTCAAATAAACACAGACAATGCAACAGATCTAGAAGCTCTTTTTGAAGTTCAATAATGGAACCTTCAGTGAATCATCACTTTCTCCAGAAACAATTTTCAGTGCTACGATGCAGCAGTTTTTCAACTTTGATTGTCTGTTTTTAGTTGATATATTACATCTATACATATACTTCTTGTCAATCTATAATATTTACAAAAAGTGCGATTAACATTTATCCAATAATATCACCACTCAGCGATTACAATTAATTATGGCTAGAGTTTTCACTCTTTTTCTATACTGTCCTTTTCTCAAGACGTAATGACTTTTTAAAAAATGTTAGTTTTTTGTTGCTTACATTTTATTTCATCGATTCATAACCACTAAAATTGAAATAGTTACAAAATCTTGAATTTTAATTTCTCATTAGACAGTTACAAAATATAAAATGAGTATAAAGTTTTTTTCGAGAGTTGTTGCAAAATTCCATGTTATTTTCAAAACTAGAGGAATTTTGGTAAACTGCGGTTTCTGTCGAAAAAAAAGCTACTGAAGTGAAAGTTTTTAAGTCTACAATAAACCGAAAAATTATTGTATAAGCCTTACAAAGTTATAACATTGAGAAAACGATATTGTAACTTCAACGGTTTAAATCGTAAAATATAGGAACTACGATTTTAGCTATCGCCGCGTGCGAGATATATACGTGGGATCAAACGAAGGTCAGTTTCAATTGATGGACGAAGTTTATCGAGGACTTGATCAAGATGAATCTTTCATTTCATTTATTCGTTTTGAAATATTTCGACATACTAAAAGTTTTAATTTTTACGATACAAAATCGCCAGTTCGGATTTCGTTTTCTCAGTGTACTTGAATGCTTTCTGCAACACCTATTTTTAAAAGTTTATCAATACGTTCTTTAAAACGAACCAAGTAATATAGAATGAAGGCCATTTTCACATTAAAATTAACTTCGCAATTCACTCTTCGCATCCAAGTCCCGCAGACCAATTACAAATACCGCCCACAGGATCAAACGAAAGTGTCTCCGGACAAGTGTACTCATTTCCTATGACTAAACCGTTACCCATTTTCGCGCAAGATATGAACTTTTTGCAGGAAGTTGGATGCGGGAAATTTCCTTGGTCAAGGCAATGAATCGCGCCCTTCCCTGTGATGAACAACTTTCCATTCAATTTTGGTTTTCCAATAATACGGTCTTCCTCGTCTTCGTAATAATCGTAGTCATTATTAACCACTGGGCGATAAGGGCGATGTATAACGTTTGTTGCTGTAGGTTTACTGTCATACTTGAGGCCCTGTCTTCTTCTAGGTGTTGTGGTTGCCTTTGTAGTGGTAACAGTTTCAAGTGTGGGTGTAACTGTAGCGCTTATCTTATACGATAAAGCTGTCCTACGTGCTGTTTCACCTAATTTAAGGTATTTTTCTTATTAATGATCAAATTTTTATATTCTTCGAGTAAGCAACAGACACATGCTTACGAAAACACAAAGTGAGAGTATCCCTTCGTTAGTTCAAGACATTAGAGACAAGAGAACCATGTCAGTAAGATTCTTAAGTTGCTTATATTTGTGCAATCCGTGCATCTACGTGCAAATACGTATATTTAATTTGTTCACGTATATGCGCAAATTAAATTTGTGCATTTGCGTGCAATATAATGTTACGCACTCACATAAGGAAAGAGAAAGTTTGCAAACAAGTGGAAAAAACTTTTAATCACTTTGAATTCTCCGAATTTCTTGCAAGACCGAGCTTATGTAATACCATCATTGAGGCAAATGATGACAATGAAAAATAAAAAATGAAAACGATGTATAGAAATTATAGTTGAAAAAAGACCAGCGGAAAATTGTAGAGTTGTTTTGCTTCGATAAAATATTTAACTTGTCAAAGTAAGTCACGATAACTTGGACATTCCAAAAACTGAATATTTTATTGATCGACAGGCAAATTATTGTTCTCCACATGACCAAAGAAAAGTAGGATGCAGAAACATTGAAATGTGCAGACGTGTTAGTTTAAGTGGATTCTTGACGCTTGTGAGAAAAGTTGAACGAGACAACAAGGCGATGAAACAGAAAGTGAAAGTGGTGAGTCAAGATCTGGAAACACATTGATGATGATCACACGATAATCAATATGGTAGCCGAGCTTATTATACCGGGGGAAGATGTACTGTT
>JABFQM010000410.1:0-36465 GCA_022816865.1 Zelostemma sp. ZL-2020 | reverse complement strand
GTAATCAGAGGATCGTGGAACAGGCCGAGCTGCTGGACGACGAAAGGCAGTTCCACCAGTTCCAAAAAGACTTTCAAAAGAACTATGCGACAGAACAAGAGCGTCAGCGGCGTTTCAAAATCTTCCGAAACAACATGAAGAAAGTCAAGGAGATGAATGAATTGGAACAAGGTACAGCTGTGTATGGCGTGACGAACTTTGCTGATTGGACCTCGGATGAGTTACCAAAGTACCAAGGCGGGTGGAATTTCACATCCGAGTTGGAAAATAACTTGCTGATGGCCGAGATCCCGGATACTTATAAGTTGCCCAAAAAATTTGACTGGAGACGTGAAAACGTCGTGACTCCGGTGAAGAATGATCTCAAATGCGGCGCGTGTTGGGCGTTTTATACAACGGGGAGCATGGAGAGTCAGTACGCGATTAAATACAAGAAATTACTTACGTTTTCGGATCAACAATTGCTGGATTGCGTTGTAGAGAATCACGGTTGCGTTGGAGGTACAATTCGTAACACGGTAAATTATCTGAAATCAGTGGGTGGCCTTGAACTGGCAAAAGATTACCCTTACGTTGGTAAAAAACAGGAATGCAACTTCAAAGTAAACCTGGTCAAGGCTAAGTACGATAAGTGGATAGTGTTGCCCAAGAATGAGCTTGCGATAGCCCATAGTCTCGTGGACGATGGACCTGTTTCAGTTTTGATGAATGGTGATGCGATGACGTCGTACAAAAGTGGAGTTTCGCGACCTTCTGCATCCCGTTGTAACCCAAAGAAGTTAGATCATGCGGCTATCATTGTTGGATTTGGAGAGGAACGTAAGAGCATGCAATAACGGTCCTTGGATGAATCATTGATATTCTGATTCGTTGAGAATGAATAACTGTGATTTCATTCAAGATTCATTTGTTCCAACATTCGTATTGTTGCTATTGACATTTTTGATGGATTTGTTGGATTTTCAGAAGACCCGAAGACTAAAAAAACAATTCCGTACTGGATCATCAAGAACAGCTGGGGCTCAAAATGGGGAGAACAAGGCTACTTCCGACTTCATCGTGGTAGTGGGGCTTGCGGGGTTGATCGAGCGCCCTCTTACCTTACGGTACTCTAAGCCTGGATTTTTATGAGCAATCACTGGAGTGATTAAATGCGTTTCTACAAATCATATAACGTATAAGATTTCATTTTACTGAAAACCATTGTTCTCTATACAAAATGTATTTCATCTTTATTCCGATTTCCGTTTCTTCGACGCGGAAGAAATCATGTTCTCGCTCAGAGTCCATAATTTTGCAGTTATTCCTGTACGGACGACGGATTACAATGATAGCAGTTGTTGAAATAAATGACAGTCGCACCTTCGAGTTCCGGTGCCGTTGCGCAGAAGATGGAAGTACTCGCATCTTGTTGCTGAAAAAAAATAAGTCTCATGAAACAAGAACAGTATTACATAGACACTGGAAATTATCGGGCAATGTCCTTCCCACAGACTTTGTAAATGGTCTAATTATCGCAAAAATAATCCTGAACAACGAAGCATGTCTCGTTAATTTTTACCAGACATGTCCCCTGGCTGGCATCGGAGCACGCTGATCGTGGGCCATCGTTGCGCCAGTTCTTGGGCAAAAAAAACGTTACAAAGTTTGGAGTCATTGTACGCGGCCATGCTCCAGTACTTGTGCCCTAAAGGCGACAAATTAGAGACGTGAAGATCCGACTGTTTTGTTTGCCTTTTAAAGTAGAATACAAAACTGGTTCCTGTAACTCGCTATTATTGATGGTTCGTTAGGTCTGACAATTTGAAACTCGGGCAACGCAACATATTTTTGATGATGTTTGTGCTTTGTCATTTATTTTGAGATATCGGTGAATAACGGTGCGTTTGTTGATGACACTTACTCATAAAAAACCCGAAACTTTTGAGATAAAGTCGGCACATGTAATACATTCAAGAAAATACTTGTACATACTTCATTTAAGAGTAAAATGAATCAAGAAGATTATACTAAAACTATGACTATGTCTGTAACGCAAACAACGTTGAAAATCACATGATAATTAGTCTTAAACTAGAAAATATAGAAAAATAGTATTCAAATTCCATCAAAATTCAACGGATCTTTGAATGATTTATAACCACGGTGTCCAGCCCGCAAAAGTGCGTCCCAAAGTATTTAAATCGGTTGCTTGGTCCAAAAGACATTGAACCTGGAATAATACAGACACGTTAGTATCGAGAACAAATGACAATCACAACTTTATCCGACCTGTTCTTCCGAAGTCAAATCCTCATCTTTCAACCGACTTCTCTTGGTTTCATCACCGTCAGTTCCTTCAACAATCGCCGCATACTTATGATGATCATGATTCATTTGAAGCTCTTGCAACGTAATCGATGACGGCTTCCTTCCATTCAGTTTCTCATTAACGGTCTGAAGTTTTCGCTTCGGCAACCACTTGACATCTAAAACAAGAGCAAAAATGCGATCAATACGGAAACAAAAGTTTACGATAACGAATGTACCTTGTTCAGCTTCTTCGTTTCTTTTAGCTAACTTATTAATATAATCGGCCCAGTTCAGAGGTTCGTGAACGAAAATGTCCAAGCAAGCCAGCAACGGGCCGTTTTCCTTTCTCAAAGCGCGCAAAACGTGAGTCATCGTGATGCCCAAAAGATCGTTCTCCGTGAAGGGTTTCAAAAGCTCGAGAATTTGCGGGGTCAAGCGAAAAGGCATCAACTCCGGTATGCTCTGGTCCACGCCCGCTCCAAAGGCCAAGCCGAAATCAATGCCGATGCATCTTCCAGATTTGACCTTGACGAGAGTGTTGTTCAAGTGCCGGTCGCCGATACCGAGGATCCAATGCGCCATGCACATAGTCGCGTATGACGTCACGAAATTCTGGCGCAGAGTCACGAAACATTCCGGGGATGAACTCAGCATGTCGAAAGTTCGTCTCAGCAGATTCCGATCAACTTGATTCATCAGCTTCTGCATTTCTTCTCGCACTTGCTCCGCGTTGTATTTGTTTAAAGCTTCCTTGTACTGCTGCGATAAAGGAACTTCCTTTTTACACGCGTTTTTAATCCACGTTTGGTACGATCTGGATAAATTGTTCAGCTTGCTTTCTTTCTCGATGAAGGTCATGTAGTTGTTGAGTGTTTTGGTGTCGTTGATCCACTGGATGAGTCCGAAGTTGGTACTGATTGGAATCACCTGTAACGAATAGAATTATGAAAAATTAAATCGCGTTTCCTCAAGGACGAAAGAATCTTCCAACTCACTTGATACGTGTCGATGTAAAGATGTCGTTGTCGGCAAGTGACGTCGTTCTGCAAAGTCTTGTTTATGACCGAGAAAGCTTGTTGTACCCTTTGATCCATCCTCGAGTCATCCCCGGATTTGATCAAGAAGCTGTAGTTCTTCGCATCATTTCCAACAATCGTAATCTTCGCCGGACTGAGCGCCGACGTCATGAAACTTACACTCGGATCAAACTTCACGACCTTCACGTGGTATCGAGGCAATGGTTTCCTGTCTCCATATTGTCCCGGAATTTCTATCTCATCCCCGGAATAATCGGCCAGCCAGGGACTGTAATCTTTCAAGTTTTCAACCCTTCTCATCCCTTTCTTTTCCATTCTCTTATGGAAATCATCTCGAACCCTCGCTTCCAATAACTTCAAACTCTTCTTCTGTTCCTCCACTCTCTCTTTTTTCAACGCGTTCTTCGCCTCGTTCCGATATTTACCCAACAACTTTTCGTAAATTCTACCCTGCAATGTAATCCCAACGACCGAATCCTTCCGGAAAATCTCGCTCAAAAAAGAATCGCCCGTGAGCATTTGACCTTCGGCGAGACGGCGCGTTGCGCTCGCAAGTTTCTGCACGAAGAACATCTCGGGTTGCGCGACGAACTGCAACGCGTCGAGCAACTTTTCCGTCTTCGCTCGATCCTTCATGTTCTCCTTCAGTTGCAGTATTTCCGGCATCGCCAGGAGTTCCGGGTTTTCTTTCAAGGTCAGGCAAAAAGTGTACAAAACCGCGCTGGGGTAATCGCTGATCAGGCGTTTAAGGATCGGCAGTACAAGGGGTGAAATTTCGGTGCCAAGATGCGAGAAAAGTTGCGCTTGCCAGGAAAGGAATTTCCAGCTGGACACGGCCTTGCTTTCGGCGAGGAAAACTTTTTTGACTTCTTCATTCGCGAGGTACTCTGGTTTCAGAAGACACGGAAAATAGCGCGTCGCGTTCTCGCTACGTCGTCCAAGACGCATCGACCTCAGAACCGATCCAATCAAATCTCTCATCAGTTCCGTGTTTTCCAGAGCACTTGGGTCATTCTCGACTTTTTTATGACAGTATTCGAAGAGCTTCAAGTAGCATTCGCTGCGTGTATCTTCGTCATTCGCTTCTCTACCACAACTTTTCAAATTCTCAAAAGCATACGTTTCCAGCGCTTTGACAAGGTCAACCGAGTCTCCAAAAGTCATCGAAAGACGCTCAAGGACAAACGGCGTCGTTTCGGAAAGCTGATTCGTCGATCCAAAGTCACGAAGAGTCATCGCCAGAGTTGCGATATGCGACTTTACGGCGTTTCGAATTCCTTCGTTGTTGTTTCCTAGACATTGGTGCAAATGTTTCCACTCCTCCCCGTAAAAGCGCAGTTTTCTTGGAACATCCGTGCAAAGTTCCGCGCACAAATTCTCGTATCTCGCCGTGATGCGTGGATCCTTTTTGATATCCGCGTAATGACGCTTTGCGACGTGCCGATTCTTGTGATCGACGGCGAGTTCCACGATCTGCTGCTTCATCGAGATGAACTGGCTCGGCAAGCGCCGATGAACCTCGCTCTGCCTGTTAAAATTGTCTTTGAGTATACTGATTAGAAACTGTCGGTAGGAAACGAAAGTATCCCAGGTAGACATGTCGTCATTCCGAGAAGACACGTGTTGCGCCCATTGATCCAAAAGAGTTTTCGTAGATTCTACGGTATTCGGAGACTTCGCAGCGCAAATGAACTAATGAATGTCGTAAATCCTGAAGAGTTTCGGCAGTTTCGCAACATTGAGGCTCACAGCGGTGGGACTGAGACGAAGCCACTGTTCTCGTATCTCGTTCAAAGCGGCTCGCAAGAAATTCGTCACATATGGGTACTTGGCTTGTTCGTGAACGTAAAACATTGACAATTCCTCGCCGAATCGCCGTTGTATCGGGTGCTCGTGGTCCGTCGACTTCAGCCAGTTCTCCAAGATCATATCAAAGCCACCAGAATTCGCATCTTCCAACGCCAGATGTAATTTGCTACGAAAGACCCAAGGGAGCATCCACTCTTTTTCCGAGTTCTCTTTCCACAAAGAATTCAAATCTTTGATTTCTTGTTTCACGCGACTGTCAATGTTTTCCCACTGGGAAAGTTGGCTCAGGCATTCGTACAATCCTTGAAGACTATGTTCTCGAATCAGTCCTGTTTCCGCGACGCAAGCTTTCTCGTACGCCTTTTACGCTTGAATCCAATCGCCGTTTGCTTGCGCAAAAGATGCTTCCTAAAAACAGTTTTTCGTAATTAATAAACCGCAATTTCTCTGTTAAAAACACTTCGCAAAAATCCCACATTTAATTCTAGACCCGTGTAGTGCTCTTTAAAAATGCTCAAAGCGACGTCGACTTCGTTGACGGATTCGTAAAGACTGGCCAGCTGAACCCAAGTTTTTGTTCCGGAATCGCATTCGTCCACGAGTCTCTTCTTTTTGGCAAGCGGCTCGACCTCGGTTCCGAAAGTCAGTCTATTCTCCAGCAGAAGTATGCCCGTGGAAGACGCTCCGTTGAGCTTGGAAGCTCTCGTAACCAGATCCACCTCAAAGTCGATGTCTTTGCAATTCAACAACGTTTCTAAAACCACGTCGATTATTGGATTCGTCCCCTTGCGATTCGACAATACAACGTTCGAAGTTCGAGAAATGTCCCTGATGAAATTTTCCGGAGATTTCGAAGTTCTCGCGTTGATATTGACCAATTCAGAGATAAGAGAAACCAGGACATTTTTGCATACGAGCCAATCTTTCTGAATCAGTTGTAAAAGCGGCGTCAAGATGCTCGCGTTCGAAATTTCCACGTCCGGAAAATCTCCGATTCTGTACTGCCTGCAAATGGAAAATACAAAGATCATGAATCGAGTAAATGCATTATTTCCCATTTCAGAATCAGAGGAAATTACCTATAGACATTAACGCTGTATTTCTGCCTTTTGGTTTCCTCTCGCAACATTCTTTCTTGCCGCAGCGTCTTCTGCTTTTGCCTTAAACTGTGAATGCTCCTGAGGCTACGTTGATTAGAAATAATTCTGCTGGATGCTTTGAACTTCCAGTGGCTCCCGGATGAAGATGAAACTTCAGATTGATCAGCAGCATTGGAATCTTCGACTTCCAACGTATTGGGAATGAATCTTTTCGGCCTTGGAAGTGATTTGAGAATTTGAGCCGATGCCGGAATGTAAGAACAAGTCGTGAGCGATCTTTTCAGATCGTCGTAATTGGACTGCGAATAAGTCTGCGTCATCTGGCTGGCGAGGCTCGAAGGCACGAAAAGCGGGGCCATGGATCCCAAATTCTTTGTCCTCCACTGGCTAATTATCCTGTAATTTTCGAAAGCGCAATCCTTGATCAAAGCATCGTAAAGATTCTTCTCGAAATAGGCTGACTTCCTCGTAAAGCACAGCATGGTCAGGCACAAAAATAGATGAAAATGTTCCTCTCCGTCCGGCGAGTACATGTCCAGAAGTTTGATGAATCGCTCGATCGTTTTCTCGGGGAACGCAACGCCTTCCGTCCAGAAATCAACCACCTCTGCTTGCAAATCCTCCGATGGATCCGAGATTCCCGCGAGCAGCACGTCTTTGCTCAGTTTCAACAGTTTCTGGGATTCTTCGTCCTCCGAAATGCAGTTCAAGTACTTCAGCAGTACGCTCTTGAATATTTTATAGGCCTGGGAACGCAGTCGCGTATCGGCGTCTTTTGCAAACGGCGGAACCAGTTCCACGAATTTCAGTAGTTGCGAGGCGTCCAGTATTCCCACCAGAGTGTAAATCATCTCCAGGCATGGCCTCTCGTAGGCTTTTTTCCGACTTTTCAGAATTTCTTCCACTCCCACGATGTACAGAATTTCCAGTATTTTCTCCGCGTCGAAGTTCGGCAAAAGCAAAAGTAGGACGTCGAAAAACAGTTGCTTCATGGTCTCATTGATTTTGTTCAAAATTGAGATTATTGAATCAAAATTATCGACGCCAATGTCCGGGCAATTTTTACTGAAAGCGTGGATGCACTTGACCAGCAAGTTCGGGTTCATGTTACAAGAAAGTTTTTGGAACCTGGAGTTTAGATCTTGCTTTTCCGTTTCAAAGTTCGCGAGCGACTTCCCGTTCTTTAGAATCAGTCCCAAAGCTTCGTAAGATTTCAAAACAGTCTCTTCCTCTTCCTTATCGTGCTTTTCAAAGACGATGCTCTTCAAATAGTCCAACGCATCCTTGCACGTCGATGTTAACAGTTCCTCCAGCTTGCCGTTGACGATAAAAATGAGAATCAGCGTAACCGCGAGTTTCGAATTCGAGAGTTTGAGACTTTCGAACTGGGCCTGAGAGATGCAGTTTCTGCAACTTATTTTGTCCTTCCAAAGCTCGATCAAGATCCTGAGCAACTCGATGTTGTGTTTCAACGTCTCTTTCATCGACTCCGCTTTCGTTTTTTGGATGATGCAACTCAGGAGAAATTCGGAATTCTTTATCTCGTTGTCAGAATTAGGACATGCGCCCCAATCAATCAGTAACGTTAAAATATCACTGATTATGTAGTTGAGGTGGTTCTTATTCAAGTAAATAACAATGCTGTAGAGAATGGACTCCAAGAAAAGATGTTTGTACGGCTCGAAGACTTCAGGGTTGTCCAGAATGATACGAAAAACGAAGAATGTTATGTTGCCTCGATCTTTCAGAAGAGCGTCGACGAAACCTTTGAGACAGATTGGAATCGAAACAACGGGGATGCCTTTTGCCGGGGGTTTGATGATTCCGTTTTTGAGCATGTGGTCCAAAAGTCCTCGCATCGGCTGCATGCACTCGTGTTCGCTGAAATCAACGCACTCGTACTCCAAGCTAAGATTCGTTTCCCTCGTTGGTGCGTTCGCCATTGACAAAACCTTCGCTTCGTTGAAATCAAACGCGTTGATATCTTCGACCAACGTCGACGTTGCGAGATCGTAGTGACTCGTGTACGAATAAGTCGCCTGAAAACAACAATTCCAAGATTAGTTTTTGGGTTTCGATTCAACAAATAACAACGTCGCACCTGGCTATTGCTCTGCTCCTCGCGCCACCGTTTTCTGATGTTCACAAATTTCTTTTTCCGCTTGGGAAGTTCCTGAAACTCTTGTTGGAAAACGTGCACTTTCTCGCAATCTATAATACTCTCCCAAAGTTTCTCGGCTTTTCCGTCTTTGAAAGCGAACACGTAATATTTTTCATCGTCCAACAAACTCATCATCGCGATAAAGCAATTGTGCGCCGCGCAGTTCAATTGTCGCATGATTTCTTTCATTTCCGGTTCGGGGCATTTCAGTTTTCGCACACCCAGCACGTTCTGCGTCAAGTCCTTCAGCAGTTTTTTCACCTCATTTCCATCCCCGTAAATTGCGCGTCCAATAATTCCCTCTTTCTCGATCAAGATATCCTAAATGAAAAAAAGCCGGGTATTAAATCACTGATATTTAATTACCATAGCGAAAATTACCTCTTCAAGCTTGGTAAACATGACGCCGATCAAATTGTAGCTCCCAATTTTCGAGATTATCGATCTCTTGGCATCTTCGTTCGAAGGAACATCGCTTTTCGCAATGTCGTAAATGCTTTTGATATTCTTCAGATAAAAATCCAAAACTTCATCTTCCTTGCTGAACAAAAGTACCGGCAGAAGAAACTTTTGCAAAACATCCAGCCTTTGGTCCGACGCCGTGAAGTCGAAAAATTTCTCAAACGCGATCTGCAACGATTCCATAACGCCGTCTCGGGAAATGAGAGCAAAGTAAGACTTTAAATAATCCATCGTTTTCTCCGAGAACAATGTTTCACAAATTCCAGCCGCGTATTCGATCAAGCACTTGAAAAGAAGCGGCGATTTCGTAACAGGCAGCAATAACAGAAGACTTTCAAAGCAGTTGACGACTTGCAAGCGAACCGCTGGGTTTTCAATTAAAACTGGTCGTTTCGTGCGCAACAAGCTTAAGATGCTCAGAATTTCGGGCCGCGATGCCTCCGAATCCGGTCCGGTCAAGCAAACAAGGAAATGGCGAAGAATGTCCGCGCTGCCTTCGAGGTCGCTAATGTTAAACTCGTGGAGAATCCAGTTATACAGACTCTCGTATCTGGGATCTCGGGAAACTCGAACGGGGTCGTTCAGCAGTCGAACCGCTGTTCTGTAAATGTTGATAAACTTTTTTTTCCGATGCTCCTGTTCGTTTATCAGCCGTATGTATACGCTGGACTTGGCGATCAATTCCCCTGCAAGTTTTTCCGCGCTTTCCTCCAAACCACGTTGATTTTTGAACGCGAACAAAACGAGAGCTTCTATGCTGCTCATCATCTGATTCGCGTGGTTCGTCAAGAATTCTTCGAAAATGGACAACGTTTCTATCGGGTTGCGAAGCATGCCTTGGAATATCGGCGCTTGGAAACTGAGCAGAAAATGTTCGCCGTGTTTCACGGTGTTTGAAGATTGTTTCAAAGTGGCGTCGTTCAAAATCAATCTTATGATTGTGCGAATCAGAGATGTCTAAAAATGAAGAAAACATTAGTTTCTTAATAAGACACATTTCAGTTACAAAAATGAATAAGAAATATATCAATACTCGGTAAGTGAGCAGCAATAGTTCAAAAGTGCCGAGTAAATAATCCATTGCACTCGCACTGAGAGTCGCGCAGTAAAGCTCTCCGAATTTGCATTCTTTCAGCGCCTCATAAATTTCCTCCACTTGTTTCTCCGACTGCTCCGTCAACTTTTGGTCCTGAAAAATCAATTGTTTATCAAGCACATTGAAACATTAACGTCCTTTCCAAGATTTACCCATTCTGTATTTTTCAATATCCCAGAAGTGTGCAGCAGCAGAAGACCGTTGACATTTTCCAAATGGTCCGTGCTGATTCCGTCCTTAATATTGTTCGTAATTTTCATGCACGAATCGTAGGATTCCTTCAGAACATTCGATATCGCGTCGCGTAATTTTCCAAAAACGCTTTGTTCCGGTGCCCTCGTTACAACTCCCAAAAGACTGCGCAAGTTTCGCTGAAGACTTTCCACGTGCTCCAAATTTTTCGAGTTGAATTCATAGCACGATGGAAACAGTATGCAGTATGCCAAGATATCAAACAGTTTGTCGCACCACAGAGCATGTGGAATGCGTGACCACCCGAGTGCCTAAAAAACAATAAAACCAGTTATTTAAAATGACTAAAAATAAAATCAAAATTTGAACATTTACATCCAAGCCAAGACAAGTTTCCAAGAATTCGATGAGTTTGACAATGGTTTTGCAAGTTGCCTTTTCGCGTTTCTTTTCCTCGATCAATGGCATCCCGGGTTGATCATCCCTGATCTCATCGCTGGTAACGTTGTCCAGAAAACAAAGAACAGCATTCACGATTTTCCCAGTTTCCGGGTTTTCGTCTCCGAACAGAAGCCGAACATCAACAAGGTTTTTCTTGATAATCCAGGTGTAAGAATCCAAAGACCGCGCGAGAATTTCAATACCACCCAGGTCATATTTCGCAAACTTCTCTCTCAAATTCTGCAAAACCAACGAGTTCAAGTTCTGGGCTCCAAAGGCTTCCAAATAATACGCCATAAAATCTTGAACGGTCTCGCAATCCTCAACGAGCGGCGCGATCGTCTCGAAAAGCTCCATGCAGCGACGCCGATGATGCTCATCCAAAGATGAAACGCACTGCCGAAACAACCACGCGGCCGCGCTTTTCAAGCTCGCGGATTCGAACTCCAGGGGTTTCTTTCGCTCCAAAACCTCGGAATCGTTGAGCAGATCCGCGGAATAAAGAATGACTTTTTCGACGTGCTTGGTCGCGGCGACGATTCGAGCGTCGTTGCAATCATTCAAACTCTTGACGAAACAGTAAAGCAGGTCGAGCCAGTAAGCGTTGACGTGAGCGTCGTCGCCGCGCAAGATTTGGTAGAGATGATTGAAGGCCACTGCGGCGGCGACGCGTTTCGACTTGGTCGGGTGTAAAGCAAAGTTTTGCAATTTCAACATGACGGCGCTGATTTTCGCTGGGGACGAATCGTCGTCCGTTGATTGTTTCATGGACCAAGTTACGAACTCCCTGAGACAATCGCCGCAAAAGTCCTTGAGAGTTGACACGGAGTCGCTGCTGACGAGGCCGTCGAAGATGGCTTCGAGCATGTGCTGGACCGCAGGCTGGTTCCGCATCACCGGAGTGGTCAAGTAGTGAATGAGCATCATCACGAAAGGATGGTAAATTTGACGGACGACTTCGTCGGGGTCGCAGCCGAGCTTCAACGCGGTCAAACAAAGCTCCTCGTCCAGGCAATCGGTGGTGTTTTTCGAGCCGAGGATCAAGCAGAAAATGCAGTGAAGCACCTCGGAAGCCACCACTTTCGTGCGTCGATCTCCGGAGTTCAAAGCGAGGTCCGCGACGCGGGGCAGAATCTTGTCGAAGTGAATTTCCGCTTGGGTGTCCGGGAACTGCAGGGTGAATTTCAAGAGGTTTTTCTTGTTCCAAGTGGCTTCGGTTTCCAGGGATCGTCGGTAAATGTAATCCCGCAAGAGGTCCGAGTCGAGAGAACCGAAAAGCAGCAAAATCCGTCGCTGGAAAGATTCCAAAGTTTGGCTGTTATCGATCAAGGTGATTTTCTTCACGACTTTTCTTTTGTTGCGTAGGATGTCTTGAGAAAACTCGGTGGAGCTCGGCTTACTTTGCAGAAATTGATCCAAGTACGGAAGTACCTCCGGAAGCAGTTGGTTTAGTGATTCTTTGTGCTCTTTTCCTAAATTTTTTGTCCAGTATTCCAAGGTGGAAAGCAGTAAATCGGCGAGTGAAAAGTCGCTGAATCCAAAGGTCAGCGCGATCTTCAAAACCGGGATGATTTTGACCACGAACTCGGGGACGAAGAAAAGTGGCATGTCGAGGATTAAATACACGCAGGTGATTTGGAGCTCGCCGTGAAATTCGCAGACCACATCGAGAATGTTCGACAGGTACTGATGCACCAAATCGCGAAGCTCGTTGTTCCCATCCTCGTTTTCACCGGGCAAAGATTCGTCCATTTCCGCGACTGATGGACGTTTTTTCAACAGATCGTGCACCATCTTTTTTTTCAGTATAATACGAGCTATTTTATGATAGCCGGAAATCATAGGATTTTTGCAAGACTTTCTGATGATTTTATCGAGTAGTTTGGAGATCCATTTCTCCAAAATTGCCTCGTCGCATTCGTCCAGAATCTCAGCGTACAATTCTGTCAAGTTGATGAACGTTATGAAATCTGTTTCATTTTCCGCCATCTGCGACAATCCCACATCGGTATAGACGCTGTTCTCGTGCACTTTCGTACGTAAATTCAGTTTTTCTATCAGCTCGAAGAAAGTTCTCATCATCGTGTCAAACAATTGCTGTCGCAATTTTAGGTAATGCATTCTCAAGTCGATCATGGATTTCCAAAGAGGGAGATAACTTTTGTATGTAGTTCTGTTTTCATTCGAGTTTGATAAACCTAGTTCAATTTCCGCGTCGATGTATAAAATGCAGGAGCAAGTCTCGACGACGCCATGATAAACTATAAAATAATTTTTCGGTTAAACGTAAAAAACGTGAACATTTAAATAGTTTATTTAAAGAACAAAAGACTTGCCTACGTCGTGTAAGAATTCCTCGTAAAGACTCTGGTTCAGCGACTTGACATTATCAATAGTTAGTCTCAGAGACTTCAGAGCAACATTTTGTAAACTCTCGTTCAATTCGGGAAATGTTTTTATCAATAAAACGCTGAGTCTCGCGAGTTCGCCTAAATGAACGCTGGAGGCATTGTCCATGTACAGCAGCACTCCCGAAAGTGTTTCTTGATAATCAGACAAATTACAGATGTTCATTTTACATTCATCCTCCCTGCAATTCACAAAAGATAATTTAGAGTCATGTAAATACATAAATTTTCTTTTGGTAAATGACATATCACCGGAAAAACAACGACGATATTTTCCGAGATAACGCGGAAAACATTTGATCGACGCTGTCGTTCGACAAGAATTTTTTACAAGGTCCAGCCATTTGGCCATAGCCATAAATAGTCAAACAAATATCTATAGGCGATAAGTTTTCTGTTTTAAATTTTTCTTCGAATACATTTTTGATTTCCTGCGAAAAAAAAAATTATTAAGTAACAGCAATAGACGAAAATGAAAATGCAGACAGTATCATTGTTACCAAAAAAATCAACTTGTAAGAAGCAGATAATACTTCGTTGTCTTCTTCGTTAAATATAAGCGACAGTGCTTTGTAAAAAGACTTTAAAGCACGTACTCCAGAGCCGTGATTTCCTTTGTCATTCGAATTCTTCAATCTTTCAAAAATATCATGCCAGAACTTGTGTTCGGGGCAAACGTGAACTTTAAAATGGATTATATTCTTTTGAAAAAAATCGATGCTGGCGCGCAACAAGTGTTTCCTCTTCTTTTGTTCTCCGTCGACGATAATTCTCCTCAAGCGAAAATACAGGTCTTTAAGTTCTTCTTTTGAGACTACGGCGAGACTGTAACGATCCGACAAGTTGGAAAGTATGGATATCTGAATTTCCGTTTCCAGTGGCTCGTACTTATTCTGAGTTGCCTGAAACACCATTAAAAGTATTAAGAAGTGATCATTAAAGAGTTTTTGAAAACTGTGGATTTTACCTGGTGCTGCAAGTCCTTCAAAGCGATCTTGTACATAAAATTGGTACACTCGTCGATCTTGTCTCCAGGGCAATATTTCGAAATGCAAGAAAGAACTTGCAACAATATACTTCGATCTGTAAAATGATTTTTTTATTACACACGTATTCCCAAGTTTGAATGGAAAATTCGTTCACCTTTACAATCGCACATTCGCATTTTTGTCTTGAATAGATCAATTATTTTGTCGAGGCTCAACTTATCATGGAATATTTCAATGAGTTTTTGGAAAGCGTTGCTCACAGCTTTCTTGAATGAAAACGTGGAATCTCGAGTAATTCCCAACTCGCAACAATTCTGAAACAAAGTATTTTATATGAAAAATTTACATTTTTACGAACATGCAAAAAATTTAATTTATAAGCAAGACGATTAAACATAAAAATTAACCGTTAGTACCAGAGTGTCCTTGAGATACGGCTCGTAAACGTGTTTGCGGTTTCTCATTTGTTCCATGAGAAAATCAAGAAATTGAAATGCCGGCGTTAGAGTGTTCCAATGTTTGTAAAAAGTGCTTTGCATTTCTTTTTGTAAAAACGACAATAATCCTTCTTCAGCTTCAAAAACTGTCGACAATGCAAATTCTGCGGGGGAAAAAAACCTGAATTTATTGCAATGACAATCGGTACAAAACTCGTTCGGAAAGTTGTGGAAAGTTCAGGTACCAAAATCTTCCGCGTTGATTGTATCGAAATACGTCGCCGCTCGTTCGAAAAGAAGTTTAAGATCATCGTGTTTTCCTTTGTATTTTTGAAAATTCTCCATAAATAATTTTACCGAATCCATCGCTCTCGGTTTGAATGATTTATAGTTGCGAATACAAGACGAACCGGTGTTATATGAAAAAAGTGAGGTTATAAACGTTCAGGAACGCTTGCACCGTTTTTACGACGTGCGCGCTGATGACGTTGCACGTTGCGTAGTTTTAAATCATGAATAATCGCAAATAAAAAATTGTACACCTTTCCGAATTGCACACCTCTTTTGTTAATTTTAATGTTGTTCTTTTTTCAAGCAAAAGTAAACATATAATGGCATATGAAAACCGACCAATGAGCATCGCGAAGGGTACACAGCGAGTCAAAAACCGTGAGTGTGATTAGAGGAAGTTGAATCATCTTCTCCCTCTCTCTCGACTGCTCTCGACTACCTACTGCGTGAGTCAAAAAACTCTCATTCATCACACTTGAACGTGCTTTTACATCAGGCCCAAAAGTTCACAAAGGCTTTTCTTCCGCCACTCGCAGCTCATCATGTGTAAGTAAAAAAAGAGGAGCACATTAATTATTTTCATTCGGACGTTCAAATTTGTGTTTTTCTTTTCATATAGCTTCCAAAGAATGGGACTTTAAAGACGAAGCAAGAGCTTATAAGGAAATGAACCGGCAGGATAGAGAAGCGGCAAAAACCAATTCTGTCCCGGAATATCAGAGAACTGGTGTTGTCAACATCGACCGCGAAACCAGTGGACGCTCTAAAACATCGAGCAGCTCAAAAAATGCATCTAACAACTCAAGAAAATGAGAACGAGATATTGTCCAGAGTACCGCTGCAAGCAGGACAAAAGAAGAAAAAAAGTTACAATCATGATAATTAACTAACCCTCTAACCACAAAATGTATCCATAGCGATGGAATCAAAAAAATTGCAATTGAAATAAACAAAAACATACAATAGAATGGTATTTTTGCGTTTTTTTACTGTAATATAATGTTCGCGTTGGAACGTAAATGGAAAATATTTTTTTTTAAATTTTTGTTTTTGTTTCTTAAAATTGTGGCGATGCGTCAGTAGTGGTGAGTTTTGGCCTTGAACGGTACACGCACGCACAGGAACGCAAAAGAATCGGTGTTGGATTCCGAATTAATAACACGAATTTGGTTTACAAGTCGTCTTTATTGAAAACTTATTCGTGAACCGTGCACCAATTATGAACAAAGAAACAACGTTATCTGAGTTGCGTCTAAAGTACTCGACAATCAAGATTGAAAAGAGCTGACAGTCTCATATTACGGGGATTTCTGTAGTATTCCCGGAACGCTTCTCGAACATTCGATACGATACGACGTATTTATAGTAATTACGTTGTTTTCGTCGTGAATTAATCGTATTCGTAGCGTTTTTAGAATTTGGAGATGTACTTTTGCGTAGTTCTATGATAAAAATAAAAGTATATGTAGGGTATACAACAACGGCATAGCATCGCACGGCGCCGCGAAATTCAAAACCTGCGGTAAAACGTTAAGAACATTCATCGACGGCGAAAAAGACAAAAGACCGAAAGAAATGTGATCGTGATTTTGCGAGAGCATGCGAGTTGATGCAAGTTTAATCAACAATGCTCATTGCGCAGCCGCCGCAGCTTCGCCCGCGCAGATAGTCAACGATTCAAAAACCTGCGCAGTGGTATGCTGCGACGCGCATGTGTGGCATCGCAAAACGCACGCCGCGAATCGCAGCCATGTAAAAGCACCTTGATAGTGTTGAGTGTTTTTTTCAAAAAGTTGGGTTATGTTTAGTAACAAACCTATTGTACACAACAGTCAATAACAATTGATAACAATGATTGTGATAAATGAGGTCCTCTTTAGTGTTGTAAAACAAATTTTCAGTAATTGGACTGCGTTAAAAGTAAGTTCCGTAAAATGGCAAGGTTAATTTTGTTATTAACCTACGATGTATTTATTTTCTTGTAGATGGCCGTAGAAAACGGCATGGGAACTTTTCACGAAGCACAAGCTTTTTGCGAATACATCGTGGAATTCCTTTCTATAAATGGTAACTACATTTCGAAGAAATTTTATATTTTTAGTTGCAATTTTGTGCAATGAACTCTCATTTATTTCAAGTTAACACCTTCGATCTAGTATAAATAATCGAGAGTATTGTAATGCATTTTTGTCAACTACAAAAGTAAATATCATATAAAGTACGTAATTTTCTAATTTTTAAACGAAGTTAATTATAAAAAACTATTCACAGATCAATTGCACGTATCGGACGTCTCGAAAGAATTGGAAGGTTACTTCGACGATCGATTCAACACGGAATTACAGGACGGCAGTTCCGACGAAGTCGCAGCGGAAATCATGCGATTCTATGGTTACTTTTCGAGACAGGAAGAAGCACTGGCCCAGAGCGAATTGGAAAAATTATCACCACTGCAAGCGTGGATAAATAATCCAGTTGTACCGAGACGTAGCGCCCCAGTAAATGAAGATTCTTCGAGCGACGAAGAAAGCGCAAATAAAATGGTAGTTGCTACTGATGATTGGGTGGTAGTGAAAACTAGAAAGAGGAACTGAGAAGGTAATAAATATATACTTTTTTATAAACTTTGTTTTCTTCATATCATCCGTGACTTTCATTGTTTATAAAAATATGACTCGCAATCGAATAACTTGAGCAGTTTTGTAGGTTGATCCATTTCCTCTTCCGTCGCTCTCGCAAATTGACATCGAAGGTTATTCAAGAAACTCATGAATCATTTAAAAAGCGGAACACAAAATACCAATTTTCGGCTCCGACAAATTTTCTCTGAGCCATCGTTGCGTAAGAGTCGCAGGATTCCCGGAAAAAGATTATTTCGTCTCAAATACTTTGAAATCTGATTAGATCAAATGACGATTTTAATTTACGAATTTTTCAGATAAATAAAAATGCCTGATTCGAGAACAAACGAAATTTCTCGATTTCTTATGACAACGCGGGGATGTTGGATCTCACAAATGATGTTATCAGTCGAAATTGATATCCGGGAATTCCAAAACTCGTTAAAATTCCATTCTCCGTTCGACTTTGGTATAAAAATGTTATGTACAAGTACAACTAAGTATCCTGAGCAGTTATCATAGGAAATTCCGTTTCCTCTTTTTCTTTTGTCACTAAAAAACACAGAGATTAACCACGTTTTTAATTCTTTCGATTCGCAGGGTCCCGATATTCACCTTCCGTAGGATCGCTTTTAGCTACTCGATAGCCGTCCGTTTCAATCCCATTTTCCATCTTTTCGTTCGGTCCAAAAATGCTGAGAACGACAGGCAAAAATACCAGTCCATGGAACAGGCCGAACATCACAACCGCAGTGAAAAGCTAAAAATCATGCGTTTAAAATGACTCATCTTCTCCAAAATCGACGCTTTTTTCAAACCTTAAAAACTAGCAAAAAAAGGTAAGCGTCGCCGGTGCTCAGCACGACGAATGCGAGAAAAGTGCTGAATCCGCCGTTGAAAACCGGCGGTCCGATGGCGTGTAACGTCAGGATTAATCGCTCTGGAAAAGATACGCGACGGTTTAAAAAGCTGGCTTTTGTCTCAATTAGCATTGATTAATGGCGCACCGTTTTTCGTGCCCTTTGTTCGCATGAACTCGAGCCCGATGTGGGCCGCGTAATCTACGGCCAAGCCAGCGCAAGTTATGATGACTAAGCTAGAAGACATTTCAACGGGCAGTCCGAAGAAAAACATCGAGCCTACTAGATCAACGAGCGTGAAGATCACGCTGCAAAGCACCCAGAACGAGACTCGCGTGTTCCTCACGAGCAGAATCGTTATCGCGCCAATCGCCAGCACCTCCAGGCACAAATTTTTTACTAATTCGTCGGCCGCGGCCTGTGTAATTTAGGTTCTGGTTGATTTACGTTGTCGAGTTGAAAAGAGCACTGTTTCGCATTGTTTCTGTACCTTATTAGCTGTCCAACTCACGTATTCCTTGGAGAACAGAGCAATGTGTGTGTTATTGCTTTGGAAATTAATACGTTCCAAAGAGTCTCGCACGGATTGCATTGCTCGCTCCTGATTTTCGCTCGTGTTTAGTTGCACGTGTTGGATTTCGATCATGGAAGACTGGAAATTGACGTGGAAAATAGAAATTTGATTCGCATAACTCCGGGTTTCTTTTTCTCTTTTTTAACGAAACTGAGTTTTATAACATTAGGTTGTTATTTTTTAATGAACGATAACGGCTCGTTAATAAGTGCTTTAATGTGGAAAAACAACCGAGAATTCGCAGGATCATTTCCATTACCAGCATAAAAAATAATTACAGAAAATTTTAATGACAAACGCCGACTTGTTTTTACTGAAAGAAGCGAAATTTTCTACTTTTTTCCGAGTCCAATCGTCTGAAATGTGCATGCGAAATGCGAGTAAATTTTTGTTGACCTTACCGTAATGTTGTAATCGTTACCAACCGGAAGTCGATCGAATTTCATGTCCTTGATGTAAGCTTGCCCCGGCTTGGTCAAGAGCAAGAATTCCGTGAGGTATCCGTAGAATTCGTGTTTCCCTTCCACTTCTACGCCCGCGAAAATAAGACAAGCCAGTTAAACAGAGAAAACAGTGGCAAGGACAATGTACAGTTACCATGATGGTAATCTTTAAGCCACTGATCGTACGCCAGAAACCACGGATACAGCGTTTCATTGTTGACGAAAGGATTCTCCCGCAGCTCTTCCACGAGTCGCAGCAGCTCGTTCCACTCGTCGTAATAGTCCACCCCGGTCAAATAAATCGCCGCCTTCGAGCCGGACTTCGGGAAATACTCCTTCAACTTCTGGTAAAACTTAACCCCATAAGAATTCTGATCGAGGTACAAAAGCGGATCGAAATTCTGCTCCAAATTCGCGATGGCCCAGCAATTCACGCCCAAGACCACGCCGGTGACTAGAATGACCAAGAATTTGACCACGTTGTTCGTGAGAATCGGCGCGATGCATTCCACCAGCACGAAATGTTGGCAGCCTTTTCCGCTTTGCTTCTTATCTCCCGAATTCTCCAGCCATCTCTCGTTGATCACCAAACAACTGACGAAAAATATGATCTCGTAAATGTAAAGGAAAAGAATCCCCGTCGCGGCGAAGACGCAGAAGGACTTGAGAAACGGCAGCGCTGTGCTGATACCGATGGTAAAGGCCATCATATTCGTGAAGGAAGTAACCGTGATGTTCGATCCGGAATATTGGAGAGCCTTAGCCACGCGCTGCGGAACCTCCAAGGCTTTTTCCCGCTCCGACAAGTTTTCCAGGCTTTGGAGTATGACGAAGGTGTCGTCGACGCCGATGCCGAGCAAAAGAAACGGAAGAATCGGGTGTAGCGGGCCGTAAAAAAAGCCCAGGTAAAAGCAGAAACCGTAAGAAACGAGAACGGTGTGGCCGATGACGCAGAGGGACATGGCGGAGAGGAAAATTCGCTGCCGGACGAGGTTGCGCCGACTTATCATCGCCGTCACGTAAACGAATAAAAGGAGCATCCCCAAGAACAAAGTTCTCATGTTGCTCTTGATGATTTCTGCCAAAAGGTCGTCGAAGCTTCTCGAGGCGATCGCGAACACGCTCATTTCGGGAGGTAAAGTTCGGTTATGGCCAAGGACCTTGTTTACGAATTCACTTTCCCAGTCTTCCGATCCCGGCTGGGAATTCTTCAGCATGTAATTTAGAATCGTTGCCTTGGCACCTCGGAGTTCGCCAGTTTTATTATATTCCGTCCTTGACAGCAGAGGAGCCAGGTCCAAAAGAACGTGTTTTCTTCGAACGAAAACAATGTTTCAATCTCCCGATAAGGTATCGTTGCTTTTATTATGGGGGGAGGTTCTTACTCGTTTCTCAGAGAAGCGGAAACGTCCTCCAGAATACGCTTTTTCGTAAAGACCGAGGCGTTTCTTATGACCTCGGGTTCCCAAAGTCGAAGGAGCGATTGGTAAACGCATTGGTTTTTTAGCACGGTTTGGTTCATTTCGCGAAAAATGCCCTGCCATTCGTCGCTCAGCGTTTCGTTTCCCGAAGCGTTCTCGAACCAGGTTAGATATCTGGAAATCGATACGAGGAGTGTTTTATCGGCTTCTTATTCATGAATTATGCAAACGAGCGTGAATTTACACGAAAAGAATCGTCCTCGAAATCTCACCCCGCGCACACGTCGCGCCATGTGTGGTTCCGGACAATGACGTTTTTTACGTCTTCCTCGATGTCCGCGATCTGCGCCCGATTTCAGAAAAACGTTTTAATCACCCGATGAATCATCTCGCGCTGCTTTTTAAAGCATCCTTACCGCTAAAAGTACCTCCGGAGAGAGGACGTTTGGCGCGATGACGATGATGGATTCGTATCTTACGTCGTCTCGGAAATGTTTTTTTATCCAAGCCGCGTCTGACCTTATAACCGAGTCTCTGGGAATAAAAAGTTCTACGTCGTCGAGCTCTTCCTTCCAAAGCAAGAGCCCTGGGGCAAAGGCCGCGCTGAGACACAGCGAACCGATCAACCACGTCCATGGTTTTCTGCCGATGCTGAGTCCTAATCTGGAAAATGCAAAGGAGAATTTAAATTGGATCGGCGGAAAATTGCTTGCAACGATAATGATGACGTTTCTGAGGACGCGGCGTGATTTTTTATGCAAATCATCGTCTTTTTTCAGGATGTCATGCGAGAATGGAAATCGTCTTTACGTAACGTTTTCTTGTGAGGAATCGAAAAATATTGTTTGAGGAGGAATTTTGGACCATTAATTATTCTTATCTCGTTCGGAGAAAAAAAACTTTCATATCTTCACGCGGTTCGGAAACAATTAATTGAGCGCCCGAATGCAAAAAAGGCGCTTGGAAACATGTAAAAGTTAATAAATTTAAAATTTAAAGACGTCCAAAGTTTGAATAAATTTTTATGTCCAAAAGGAAACAGTTGGAAAAAAGAATAGCAGGGAAAATAAACTTTTGAAACCTGAAACTTTTGACATTTTTAAGGTCGTCAAATTATAATTTGATATAAAAATTACTAGAAATTGTTCCCTGTTTTTGTGAATAAAATAATTGTAACAGAGATTATTCGATTTTAATGATTCTTTATACTAAAGCATTGATCGAACGTAAAATTCATCGCCGAGCTCGCGCGGCTCGCGGAAAAATGAGATTTTCTCAAAAACGACTATACCGATCGAAATGAAGTTTGCACAAGAAAGTTTCTCAGGGTCTTACGAAGAACTTTCTCGCTGGAGGTTTTTCGAACTCGAAAATTTCTCGCAGACTTACAATAAAATTTAATTTGTTTACAACATTTTTTGTCAGTTCATCGAGTCCATCAGCTTCGGGAACTTAAATTTAGCCCAGGATTCAATTTTCAAATGATTCCGTCAATAATTACTCGAAATATGGCGAGTCGATTGATTGATTTTCACTCTGGAAAAATGTTATGCTTTCATTTTTTATTTCGAAGGGTTTTGCACTCGGGTAAAAATATCGCCAACAAAAAAGATGCGTCTTTCGATTCTACGTACAACGGTATTTTTGAAAGTAATTTTTAATCGTTTAGAAATTCGATTCCGAACGTAGGACAAGACTTTTACGTGTTTTCAAGCGCAGGTGCTCTTTTTGCATCCAGACGCTCAATTTCCGTGAAAGTAAAAAAGCCGCCCGCGCTGTTTAAACGAAAAAAAAGGTACAAGTGTTTCGCAGATAAGGTAGTTGGCCTTGACCGACGACATCGTGATAAAACAGTGAATGCAAATTTGACCGTAACGCACTCACTGGTAGAAAAATTTTTCCGCGCTGAGTGGAAAAGTGCGACGCTTCCGCTCCATCGCGATCGCAAGTGTCAACTAGCCCGCGGCTGAGCCACCGCGAGAGGATCGTACATGAAATTGATGACAAGAATAATCTACAATAATTATTATGCGGCAAGAGCCGCGCTCCGCTCGGTGCCTTGCACGCGATCGTAGAAATACGCTGGATCTCGAAAAAAAAAAGATGCGCGCGGAGTATTACGGTGCACTCGTTGCACCGGCTCCGATAGAAAGTAAAGAAAACGCATCAATCTCTACTTTCGGACTCGTTTCTCGCGTTTTCCATTCTTCTTCGTTTTTTACACCGACGAACTCGAGGGAACATTGTTTTGTGAGAATCGTCGGGTGCATCGTAGAATTCCGAGTCCTCAATTGAATTCCCATCGACTCTAAAGTTCATCGCACTTCACAGTTTCATATAACCGTACTGCAACATCGGTTAAGGTCACCGTGATTGACGACACCGTTTATTCGTCCCGTCTATTTTTTCGTCCCGATTGAAGTGCGAAATATTTTCGGATTTTACGACTCGTGAAATATATTGTTTCGAGCCGCGCGTTTTAGTGCTCGTTTTATTTGTTTCATGGAAGCTTGAATGAATGGTCCAGAGATGAATGAAATTTTGGTCTGATGAGAGACTTTTGGGAGATTCGTGGGATTGCGGTGGCGCTTGATTTGAAAATTTTAATTCGCGAGGAGAGCGAGAAAAAGCGCGTCGAGGCGGAAAGACCGAGGAGAGGCATGGTCAAGGTAGGGAGATTAAGAAGTGAATGCCTTTATCGTCTGCGAGGACTGAGAATCAGTCAGTATTTCTGGTTCCTTCCAACTCGATGGGCGCGTTTCTTTCGAGGTGTTCAATTTTTCGCGAACGCAAATTCAAACTCGCGCGCTTTCCATTGTGTTTCATGATCGCGGTAAGTGCTTTTTCGCTATCGATCGTTTTTACGACGAATTCCACTTTTGAAGTGCTGTTTATTATTTAAACATATTCCGATTTTACGAGCCTGTTACTCGAATTAGAACTAGGATCTTTGTACTCGACGCTTTCTTGTACCGAATGAACGAAAGTTCGCGTTGCAGAATACATTTGGCGAATCAATTAATTTTTTATCGATTTACTAAAAATATACGCGTTTAAAAACGTGGCTATTTCGAGACAGCATTTTAATCGTAAATTCGCGAATGCTAATTTAAAAGTTGCCGCAAATAACAGCGGCGGGAGATTATAGTTTAGTCGAATCTTGAATCCGTAATGAAATTTAACGGTTTTTAGAAAGCTATTGGTTTACAAGAATCTGATGGGTCACATCGGGCGTCCTCAACTATGATCGTTTTCTGTTTGCACATAAACTCACAATCATCATCTTATTTCGCGTTTGAAGAGAAGGAATATTAAAAGCATTATAAAAATCGGAAAAGTTACATTTATAAAGCAATAAAATGTAAGCAGTAGTAAGAAAGCAATAAAAATTTGAAATGCGTATTCAAGACATAAAAAGTGGCTTCTAAAAAGTGCTATAAAAGGCGCAACAATCGCATAATTATACGTTTCAAATCAAATGATTTCCATGCCGGAATTCTAGAAACAATAAAAATCGGGAAAATCATCAGATCTCGATTAATTTTTAAGCGTCGTTTATTACTGGGACAATGAACATGTAAAATATTCAGGATAAAAAAGTGGCTTCTATAAAAGGCGCAACAATCGCATAATTATGCGTTTGAATCAAATAATTTTCACGGCGGAATTTTAAAAGCATAATAAAAATCGGAAAAATTATCAGAAGATTTCGATTTATTTTATTTATTGCTGTTAAAACGTGGCCTCGTAATTTATGAATCTTTTTCTAAAAAAGGATACGCGCGTGAATAGGATGAACCACGACAAAAATAATTTATCATCTCGTATTTGCGTGGCCCCACAAAACCAAAAAAAAAAGCCATTTGATCATTCATGTAAAATAAATGACTCTTTCTCGCATGTTTTCGGATTAGAGATGAAATGATCTTCCACACGATTACGTAAGCAAAGAGAATTAATTAGTTTCCGTCTCCTTTTATATTTCTCTCGACCCGAAGCGAGTTCAAGCCCTCGATAAAATTAAATGGCCAAACGCGTTTCGACGAGCGCATAAAATATGACGCGCGGCAGCGACCAATCAGAAAAAAAGTCGACTCGACGAGTTACAACTCGGATTACACCCTGACGCAACACCAAAATATATAGCACTTTCTTTACTTTATCGGTTTCTTTTCCGATGTAACGCGCAAGTTTCTTCGTGTTACAGGATCATGGACTCGATTGACGCGACCTTGACCTTGCTCCTCGTTTTCTCGGTCGCTCTGTCCAACGCTCAATTAAACTTTGAGGGAAATCCGCTCACGGAGTACACCGAATACACCGCCGAGGAATCTCAGCCCTTGGAAACCGCAGCGAACGACGTCCAAGTAATAAGTAAAAGTGCCCGTGACGATGCCGGCCAAAAGATTTACCCGGTTTACTCGGTGGAAGCCGACAAAACCCCAAATTCCACCGTGTTCGTTCAAAGGTCCATAGACCTGACGCCTCAGCTGCTGAACGCGCAAAATGAGAACTCGAAGAACCTGGAAAATCGTCAGCAAATCATCGTCCCGTACAGGCTGAACCAGCAGCAACACTTTTTCCCCCAGCAACAGCAGCAACAGCAGCAACAGCAGCAGTTTTATCCCCAGCCCAATAACGCTTTAAACCATTTCCTCAATTCGCAAACCCCGGAAGAATCTCGACTGGCATTGGAATATTACTTGGGCAGCCAGCAAAATCCGGGAAACGCGCAGCCCGAGCCGAGCCAAATTCAGCAGTTCAACTCGATCGATCAACCCCAGCAATACCCGAGCTACCAAATTCCTTCGCAAAACGCCCCGCAAATTCTCCAGGTTCCGCAGAATCTTCAGCAGCAAGCGCAGCCGAATTTCCCGTTCCAGTCGAGCCTGCAAAACCCGGGGCTCGTTCCGGGCCCGTTTCAAGCAAGGCCCGGGTCTTTTGGTTTTGGGCCCGGGTTGACGCGGTTTTCGAGGCACCAGGCGAGACCGGGATTCGGGAGAATGTCGGGGAAGCCAATAATGCTGCCTCAGCAGCGACTGGGGCCGCAGATGGTCTACAAAAATCCGCCCCCGTCGCCTTCGTACCCGGCTCCTCCGAAATATAAGGCCCCGATAGAGGTGATTTACACGAAACCTCCGGTGCGTAATCGGCCCCCGCGCAACCCCCCGGTTTCTCCGTACGAGGATCCCGGGTCTTGGTTTTCCGAAGCCGATCGTCCGGTTCCTCCGGGTCCTTCCAAGGACGTTCTTTGGTCCCAACTTTACGCGCAGTCTTACGACCCTCACTACTACAATTACATCGCGAAAACCGGGAAGATCAAGCCTCATTTGTACGGGAAATTTCAGGATCCTCCGGAGGAGGATGGGATTTGGAACGATATGTATCAGGGGTTTAAAAAGCATGGCTTGAAGAACATCATGAACCCGACGTTTCTTCTGGGGATGACGATCCCGGCCTTGACTTTGATGCTTACGGCGCTGGTTCAGAACAGATCTTTCGCTAGGGCGGATTATGGACCGGCCGCGCTGGACCAGGAGAAGCTGGAAGAATACTTGACGAGGCTGCAACGGGGTTTGCAGGCTTACAACGACGCGAACCGCGGGAAACGACGGCGGTGAAAAATGTAACGTTTCGATGAATTCTGGCGTTGTAAATATACCAGCGATGGTGTTTTTGATTTGTTTTGTTTAAGCGTGCGAGTGAGACAACTGCGGGAAAGCAAATCCTGACGCGAAAAGTTGCTTGGTCCGAAATCACTAACGAATACTAATTTGGCAATGACTTTGCTTCTTTTTATATTAAGAAATCCATAAATTCGTATGTCTTCCTTAATGAAGTGGAAAACGTAAACAAACCTTTTCCAAGGCGCTCAATAAAAAGTAACGTTATTTATTTAGTCTAAATATCACGTAGGAACTGAACATTATTTATCGCGCAAAATGCGGAAGTTGAAAATAGCTTTACACATCTTTTACATCGCTATTCGTCACGTGTAAATAAGGTACTTTCTACAGCTTGTTTTTCCGAGTCTTGATAGTTTACAAATTTGCGTGAATAAAATTGTGTCGACGTAAATATGGTTTCAAATTTAATAAACCTCAAAAGAAACATGCAATGAATGTTAGCTAGGTTCGAGCTCTTAAAAGAAGGCGACAGTGAAATCGTTTCCGACTAACCGGTCGATCACCCCTGGCCTTATTTACTAAAAGTGAAACACATTGACATCGTTAACCGGCGAAAAAAAGTCTTTCGGTTTCTCTCGTTTTTGTATCTTCGATCGTAAATCCGAATTTCGAATGCTTGAATTTTCAAGCGTTATTGTACATTTTCTAATCTGGCATGTGAAACGCACTAAAGTGGTGTTCGAGGTAATGACGAGCGTCCGTTTGGTACAGGCTAATTAGCACGCGAGCAATGATAGTCATGGTTAGACGTGATCATGCAGAAGAGTTACGAGAACCAGTCCCGATGATCTGGTTACTTCGATAATGCGTTACACTGCACGAATGCGGTCATTGCATTTATTTCGTTTACAAAATGTAGGACAGAATATGATAAAGCTAGTTGGAATTTGTTGGAAACTCGCGACTGGGAGTACGGGACGAAAAATGCCAGCTCCCAGCGCGACAAAACAAAGCCACCCGCGCGCGTGCCGGTGATTAATTGCAATAGAATTACGCACGAGATTGAGCAATTGCCCATTTAATTTCCAGGTCACGAGATACAGACGTTAAATTTCTCGAAATGATGGTTAATTATCACGGCTCGGGGACAAGTCGCTTGGCCAGTCTCGCCTTTGTTACCGTACGACTGTCAGATTTAACGGTACATCTTCCATTTCAACCTGCCAAGTTTGCTCGCGAGTACATTCTCTGGAGACGCAGTAAATAAAAGGTTCTAACGCACGGTGAACGTCGAAGATTCACGCTCTGTCATTTCCTCTGTACTATTACTTTGGTTACTCGCGCGGTCGACTTGATGAATTGCTATTGCAAAAGATGAAATGAAAAGCGCGAATCTTTTCGTGATTTAATGGCTAACATTAAACGCACGCAGGACATACATTATCTCGTGACTTTTATGACAATCAACCAAGTCGTTCGGCGATGAGTTTTTCGTGCTCGCTCGCTTTGTGCACCTTTACAGATTTCGGCTATTTTACATTTTTCAGATTTACAATTCTATATTTTACACGTTAATTATCCTGTCTATTTACTGTACACTTTAAATGTTTCAGTTAATGAAAATGCTCGAGACTCGCAGTATTTTACGCGTTACAATGACAATATTTTCTA
Organism: Zelostemma sp. ZL-2020; assembly: GCA_022816865.1. Lineage (NCBI taxonomy): Eukaryota > Metazoa > Arthropoda > Insecta > Hymenoptera > Platygastridae > Zelostemma > Zelostemma sp. ZL-2020. The sequence continues at coordinate 8,533 of JABFQM010000410.1, read as the reverse complement.
TAAAAAATAAAGCCTCTCGAGTCTTTGATTAAAGTTGACTGATAAAACGACGTTTTGAATTGCGGAAGTACATTTTTGCCAATTTTTATGAAATCTATTGTGATTTATCGTAACAACGGAGAAATCTGAACGCTATAAGTTACTTCAATTGTACATTTCTAGTCTTGAGATTATCTTTTTGTGCGGTCTATTAAGTCGTAGAGAAGATTGCTTTTTTCTTGAAAATAGAATGATCATTTCCAATTCATTTCTTTCGAGCGCGATAATTATATCTACATTTCATTAAAGAACTAGAGCATATTGAATAACACGATCCTGAGATTGGTGGTTTTTCGAATCCGAATGGCAAGATAATGTTTAATTGACAATAATTTTTCAAGACTTGTACATGCTAATAGAAAGAAGTTAAACAAATTATGCGTCGCTCGAATTTTTTTCTCACCAAACTAAACAATTCCAAAATTAAAGAGCACTTTCTATACTAGAAATCCGTGCTGCTCACATTTCATTCATTATTCATTTCTACTCTTTCAAAAATATTAATTTTACAATAATTCGCACAACGAACATTCAACAAGTTATGTTTGTTTTCTTTTTCAATTCTATTTTTCACCAGTGAAACTGCTTGTAATGATAAAATCATTCTCTATTTCTAGAGAAATTGCTACCTTATCGACACTTTTCTATAAGGCAGAAGTCTGTCGACAGTTTCAAAGAAACTAATTTAAATTCGACCGGTCTTAAAAATATATTTCAACCCTTTTTAGGACAGACGGACATATTTTAATACAATATAATTTTAAAATTATTCTAAACAATGTACGATTGTTCAAAAACCAAATATGATCCCAAGAAGCCTGTCCTACAAAAGATCAAAGTACGTTCTTATTACAAACAAACGAGCTTCAAGTAAAACGTCGTCACAGTCGTCAATGAAAAATAGTTTGTTTCGACAATTACAAATTTCACTAAAACCAAGCGTTGCCGCTTCTCATCGAGAATTTCATTCAAACTTTTCCTCTTTAAAAGCGAGATTGATAGCACAGCCAACGTCGTTAACGATGAACGCCGGTTTGCACAGCGCTTCTTCGACAGGCAAAAAATCTCGTTGGCAGTGATAGGCCAGGAACTCCGAATCTCTTTGGTGCACGCCGGTTTCCACTAAAATGGAAATACAAGCTTGAGCAGTGGGAGCTTTTACGTTACTTCCCAACAATCGTTCTATGCTCCTCGATTGATTCTTCTCGCCCGCCATGTAACGAGCTAAATACTTGTCGTAAAGATTCGCCCCGTAGATATCCGTATTTATGTTGTCCCTAAAAACGTAAAAAAAGTTGTCAACAATTGTTTCCAAACCGAATAGCAAACAAAAGGAACCTACCCTACGGCGTAAATCGTGTCGATTTTGTCGACCCCAATGGACCTGGCATGATCCACGAGCTTTTGATTGGCATGATGGTACGTGATTTCACTGGGTTTCCCAACCAGCGCCGTGTACTGCAAATCCTTCCCCGTGACTTTCTTGTACAATTCTTCCAAGCAAACTAGAAACGCTCCGTGTCCGTACCGTGGTATCGGCGCTTCCGAGACCCAAAGTAAATCCATATTACAGACTAAAACATTCATATGAGGATAAGGAATCGTCGAAGGCTTCTTATCGGGCATGCCGTTGGAGATGAGGAGATCAACCATCAGTTGCAACGGCGTTTCCCATTGCACCGGCTCGCTCAGCAGCACGATCCCTTCTATTGCCGGAAAATTCGGGTTTACCGGACCACACGTCGAATCTCTTCTGTCCTTGTTTACATAGTCTAAACTGGGAAAGTTTTCTACCAATTCTTCGATCGTTGTTACTTTTTTGAAGCCTAGTTCGCTGGCGATTTCTCGCAATCTACCCTGGCCCGATATTAGGACTTGTTTGTCATGGAATTGGCTTAACATTTGCAAGGGCGAGTGCGCCATGACCACTTGGTCTTCGGATACTTCGAAGCCGATCCATTTCGAGAGATCCGCGGCTTTTTCGCTGCGCAGGGCGTTTCCGCTGTTCGTCACGAAGACCGTTGGAATCCGGAATTTGCCGTCCGGGTCTTTTAGGCGCTTGAAGGACTCGGGGACCGGGGGCAGGATCTTTTTGCCTCGCACGATCACGCCGTCGATGTCGAAGAGGAGACCGAACTTGGGTTTGTTGCTCAGATACTGAAAAAAATCGAGTTTTGTATTAATTCATATGAATTGGAATTTGTATCGTCGTTGTGAATTGGAAGTGTCGCCTTGTTTAATTGTTGGACTTTGCTCCGGTTCTTTGTGGTTATTGAAAGTTTGTTTTTTATTCTGTTGTAATCGAATAAATTCTTAACGTATTTTCGAACGTTGAATTACGTCATTTGGAATAGTCGATGAATTGTAGATTAAAACAATACGGGAATAAAACATTTTCGAAAAAGAAATAATTCGAAATGGAATGTTTTCTTTGAAATTGAAATTATTTAATTGTCAAAGTTTAGAAATTAATGTGTTTCGGGAAAGGAATTTTTATGTGAAAATAATGTAAAAACTGAATATGCATGAAGGATATAAAACGGAGAAAATTAATGCAATAAAAAAGTTAATTGATTCGAATTGTTTTCTCAACAGAGAATATGAATGATAAATTTTAATAACGTTATGACAGAAAGTATCTTTCCATGTCGCGGTAATTTCGTGCAAAATACAGCCCCTTTGACGAAAGCTCAATTGAATGGAATGACATTAGTTTTTCCGCCCGAAAAATGTGTCAAGGTGGTAGTTAAATTAGAACAAAAATATCGTGAAAAACTCACTCTCGCGCCGGGAAATCTCTTGATGTTCGGCCGCAGCAGAATTTTTATTATTGCCATTATCAAACTAACCAGCAGACGAATTAACTAATGTTTACGATAAAAACTTAAAACTACACGGTTTGTTTTGTACACGCACTAATTTTCGTCATTATCGGTCATAGTCTCACTGATCAGATTAGTGCATGATCTCCGTCCTCTACTTCCATACCTTCCATACTATGTGTTTCTCTCTTTAACGCACGTATTAAACAAGGACACCGAACCAATTGTACTGAGCCATGAGATAGACAGAGAAAGAAGTATAAAGGCTCGTTTACAACGCCGCCAAGAAATCAACAATTATCATCACCGCGTTCATCAATATTCATATTTGTTGAAAGCAGCATAAACTTATCGCAAATATAACTACATTTATATGTCTGCTGTGTAAAACATTTTCCATGTGCATTTTATACACGTGCGCACCTGACCTAACAATGCGCGCGCATGTGTGTGCTAAACATCAATCAGCTGTGCACGATACGAACGTGACGTTTGTTTTTTATTTTCGTTCGACAGCACATTTTTCAGCCTTCAAACTCAATCGCGAAGAATAATGAAATTTCGAGTCCGCACTCGCATGCATTGTTCTTCCATATCAATTACGTGATATTTCATAACCTCAATTTCACGCTTTCAAACAAATTTACGCGATGCGATTCGGGAAATAAAATACGAAATATATAATTTTATGAATTATTTTAGTTACGATAAAGATTGCCATGTGTAATTTTTAATTTCTTTTGGAAAAGGAATAGTTAGAACGTAAGAATTGTTTGATATAGTTTCTCCGTAGTATGTTGGTAATTTCATTTCATACGCGGCTGCAACTGTTAAGAGAACACGCTGAGTGGTGTACCTACATCTCTGCGACAACCTCGCATAGATGTATACTACGAGGTCGTAAAACTTCATGAGTTACAACAGACTATAGCCGGATGAAGCTTCCCTTTATATTTGCTCGATCGATCCGCTCTTAAGTAATGGAGAAATTTAAGCGTTCTTCGGACGAAATCGCCGTTTTGGTTAGCAAATTTTATGGAGGAACAGTCCGAGTTTCAAGCACGAAATGAACTGCGAAGGAGATACAAATAGGGAATAAAACCGAATAAAAGTTTCGATTTGTTAAGTAAAAGTTTGATGAAATTATAAATATCTATATAAACACGAAATGTTTATTGATGTCGTTAAGCTTTTCGTTTATTATTGTGCTCAGCCTGCAAATGTCATTTTGAAAGGGGCATAACTTCGAGATTTTTCCCGCTTTTAGAAAGAGTCGAAGCGAGAATTAGAAAAGAAAACAAATATTTATTTTCTTCGGCGAAAAACCGAACCCTGTGAAAGGTGATTTTTTTAAAAAACGGGAACTTTTTACATCACGAAAAATGGGACGATGATGAAATTATTGAATATTAATATAAATCGATAAAAACTTTGGATCGCGGTAATTTCAAAATAATTTTGCAATTCGAGGTTATGGTTGATTGTTAAAAAAGCAATCAACTGAATCAACTTCATGCAACACAAATTATGAGCCATAAAAACGCGCAAGCGATGACACATGTATAGATTCTTTGGAATTCCATTTACTTTATTAGATTTTTAAAACAACGTTGGCATTTGAGCTTTAGTTCGTTATTTTGTGACATTTTATCTGGCAGACGACGGTAATGGAATTAGTGTAACTCGCGTTCGATGTGGGTATTTTTTTTCTTCCATGCGTGCTGGAAGTGTCAGAAAAACTTTCATTAGAGACGAACAAATAAGGCGAACGTAATAAATCACACTCTGCATTCAGTTTTGTTAAAATTATTAAGCTCGAAACTTTTAACGGTTTTATTGTGCAGAGAAGTGTTTCCAATTATAAAATTACGCGTTTTTCAAAGAGGAGAATAAATTGAAAAATTAAACTTTCACCCAAGTCGTTTGCATGAAATTTGCGAATTACGATTTCGGAAACAGCACAACTTTTTTTCGGCATCGCATTTTAATATTTTTCAATTTTTATTTCTTCCGAAATTCTTCCGAGATAAAATCTTTATCATCTAAAAGTTTCTTTTTTTAGATCAATTAAGAGAAAAAGCAATCGAGACAATCAAAACAAAAAAAGAAGCTTCGTAAAAAAGAAACAATTTTCTTTTCTTTCATCCTTTGTCTAATCCCAAACTTTTTGTATCCCATACATTAAATTAAACAATACAAAAATTACCAACTTTATGCAACAATTCCATAAGAATCAAACTACGCCATATTTTTCAACTTCTTTCGTCAACAAAAAACTTAAAACAACCCATAAAATAAAAGCGCACTCCCCCTGCAAAACCCCCAAATCCCAAAACTGACAAACCGACTTTTTCTCCCCGATAAACCCCGACTCGTACAATAAAAACGTCATAAATACAATTCGTCGAATAGCTACGCGAGGTGTTTGAATGACAAAAAAGAAAGCCTCCGTCAACTTTTGTCACGTTAGGGGAGAAGAAAAGTCTGATATCTCGCAGGGGGCGAAAAGAACGCAGCGGGGGGTTGCGGAGAAGTCGAGAACGGAGGCGGCGGCATCGCGCAACCGCCGAAGTAGCGCTTCATGGGTAGCACCCGGCATAGCACGGAGAACCGGACAGAGCTAGCTCGCCCGTACCTCGGAACTCCTCGGGCGTCCCGACGCCTCTTCGCATTCTCATCTGCGCTTCGCACAAAGCCAGAGCAACTGCGCGAGAGCCCCGACCGACCCCGAACAAAAACAGTTGGCGGGAAAGTTGACGGACTCTTCGGACTGCCCCCAAAAATTCGGGCTCGCGGCAATTGCATCTCCCTGCGGAAGCTTCGACGTCCCCACGTTGTTTACGCTCGCTGACGAGCGTCGTACTACGATCTACCTGTTGAGAATACGAGTGGCGACGCCGAATCGTTTCACCTCGCGCTGCACAGGTGAGTTCACGGAACTTTTTATTTCTTTTCAAATCGATACGATACGCGGATTTCGCACGAGTCGGCAATTATCGTCGCTGAATTCTCGTTTAAACGCGAGCGCCGATACAGTTATTCGGAGATTGCTTTTTTTAATTACGGAAAGAGACGGTAAACATTCGATTCGCGGCTTTCTTTTTTCGTTGAATGGATATCGGAAATGTCGTTGAAATTTATTTGCATTTTAAATCGTTATCGTCTTATGGATTGCGCTAATTAAATATTCACGAATTAGTAAGGTAATCTCTTGAATGATTGTTCGCTGGGAAAATTGTAATTCAATAATTACGAAGTTGGTATGAATGGAACGTGTAACTTTAACGCGACGAGACGAAAGCCCCGAGTGTTATTGTGAAACTAAAATTGTTTCGCGGAGTGCATACGAATGAAATTAGCCGTTGATTACCTCATAAATGTCACTTTCGACGGCGTTATTTTTGTAGCGAGTTTGGCTTTGTAAATGGAATTCCACTTCAACAACAACTCGCACTTAAGAGCATTGTTTATCGAGATTTACGAGCTTCCAAATTTCACCCTTTTTGGACGCCTCGGTCGACCTATATATTTATGAGATGCATTGGCGAAAAAGTTTATCGGCACCGACCGAGATACGAAGTCGACCTAGTCAGGGAAAATTCCTACGTGACCACGAGCTTTTTATTTTCCCGCAATTTCATTGGCCGAGGGGAAAAGTATAAAACATGTCATTCGTTGTTTGAAAAAGTAGCGAATCCGGAGGATCGTGTTAATTTGCAATTTTGCAAGAGTTAGTGAATGTAAATGTTAATTTTAGAGAGCTTCTATTATGCTTGAACTCATAATCTTATCGCGTCTGACTAAACTCCGATCTCATCTACTGCTTGATTCAAATATGTCAAGAATATGGTAAAACTTGCGAGGAGTCTCTTCTTCTTTGCACTCCAGTCAATACGACGCGATATAGGCAGTGGGGAGGATTAAATGAATGCAATATTCGAAACCGAGACGAAGAATGGATTAAAATTAAGTGAATTAAAAGGCTGGGAAAAAGTGTCGAATGAAAAAAAGCGTCGCGCTAACAAAGTATTAAGTTTTGATTAAAAGCCGGAAATTCGATTAATACAAACTCTGAAGCCGTTCATTGATTACGCGATTCTTCGTCTGGACTCTAAATTATTCTCTTGTCAGGGTTCGGAATACGCGCGGAATTTACGAGTGAAATCGTTGCGTTCGTATGACATTTCGTTTACACTCGGGACACGCGATGAAAAACGCAGAATCGATTTCATGCGTAATGCCGGCATGACACACATTCCGACCCCGGAATATTTTATTTTTCCTCGCTTCCTGTCTGATTTCATTCGCGAAAAAAAGTCGTACAGCCGCGTTATCTGCTACCAAAGCGAGTCCATTGCTACTGGTCTCGATTACTCCTTAAACAACTTGTTAAAGTACGTGACCAATTTTGTAATCGACCCCGGGCAGTCCGCCCCAAAGTTATTTCCAACGAAATGCACAATTTCCGTCATATTAATCGGGTTATTATTCAAATCGCTTGTTATCGATAAAACATATTTTTGCAGAGTTGAAAGGGGCAAAGAAAACTCATTAAAAACTCATTCTTTCGGTTCGAGCTGAAAAAAGGGGCGGTGAAATTTTCGACAGCAGTTAACACCGAACTTGGACTTTTCGATTAATCACTCAATCATAAAACTTACGAAAATAGCGCGAGTCGGGTATTATTACGAAAGAGAAGAAGCAGAAAATTGTTTGCGGGTCGAAGCGCGGCTTTTCTGGAACGTCTCTCATAAATTGTAAGGTCGTTTAAATTGCAGGCACGATTGTCAGTAAAGCTGCAGCCAGGAAATCGTTTCCACTTCTAGTCGCAATGGGTCGCCTGATTTTCAAGCCGATGCGCACACACTGACACGGTGCATCGCGCGTTTAAGGAATCGAGGCGTCGCGATTCTCCTGTTGGTCTTTTCCCGAAAAAAGTTGCGTTTCTGCACATTCCGGCGTCGGAAAATGATGCATTGCGTAATTTTTGGGTAAAGGCTTTCCGAAGCGCCCGAAGCCCATTATTTCGTTCGTAATTGGGAATGACACAGGCAATGACTCATTTCCTTCGCTTCTTTAAATAGTTCATTTTTCGTTGTTATCTCGTGAAGGTGTTCTAGGGCGCAAAGCTATAACATCGAGATAAAAAGGAAGGGTGCTGAATTATTTCCTGCTGCTACGTGGACGAACTCGCTTCGGAACTTGTTTGGTGTGATAAATGAACGTCCAACTAGTTTTTATAGCAATAATTTATCTGGAGAGCGGAATCTTGTCTCGAAACATTTTGGAAACGAGTAACGATTCTGTTCTGAGATCCTTGAAAAATGATCAAAAGTGTACAAATCCGAACTCGAAATTCGTTGAGATTGCTCATTTATATCGATCCGGTTTTGATTTTGAACAATTTTTACTGGTAAAAGTGAGAGGTTATTTGTAGTATGAAAAAGCCGAAAGATTTGCACATCGCTTCGGACTCTTGAGTCTATAAAAATGCCTGGAAACGTGATTTGGTAATGACGAAAGTTTGATACACTTCCAAGTTACAAGTGCTCGTTGCCAGTTTTTTGAGTAAGGGAATGTCGTCTAGGTTGGGACGGGTTTCTTTAGATGCTGATATCTCCTTTTCATAATAGTATTTTTCGACTCCTATCGCACCGTTTGAAAATTATATT
>JABFQM010000409.1:0-36478 GCA_022816865.1 Zelostemma sp. ZL-2020 | reverse complement strand
CAAAGACCCCGATGAAAAAGATTTAATCCACGACATGGAAAATACTCGCATCGAGTCGGGAATTATCAACTTCGACGCTCTGCCGAAACCGAAAAATGTTGATATAGACGAAGACGATATCGAGGAAGAATGTCGCCCCAGGAGAGAGGAAATTGCGCTGAGGCCACAAAAACCCATAAAGGATAAAGCCCCCGTGAAAATTTCCATCCCTTCGTTGTCCAAAGTATTTTTTCGAGTCAAAAATAACTTTTTAAATTAACTATTCGCTAATTTTTGCATTTTTTCAGTTCAAGGATCTGGACGACGAAAACGAAGACGAAAAATCTAAATTCAAGGCGGCAACGGCAAAGGTGACTTTTGGAAATAATTTAAACTTCACCAGATACGCTTCCTTTCATTGTTATCCAATCTGAACATAATGAATTATCTTGAATTTTGTGTCTAGAAAACTGGACTTTTTGCGCTTCTGCCGCCACCGAAAGGAGCGACGATGGAAACAAAGAGGCTGTTTGTTCCCTACTCTTTAACGAAGAAAGTAACAGAAAATAAAGCTGTTCATAAACCAAAACTTATACCGAAACAAGTCAAACCCAATGGACCTTCTTCGGGAGTCAAGAAAAGCATTCAAATTTCAAACGACGACTCAAACTCGGAGGACGAAGAAGCCGGTAGCAGTGGGAAAAGCAGCGATTTTTTTTCTTTGTCAGCTCCTTCCGCAGTTCCCAACGAAGCAAACCCTAAGGACGATGAAGAAGCTCAACAATTGGTATCCGAATATTTGTCGAGAAGACAAAAAGTACTTGAGAAAACTCAAGAAGAGCCCGCACCAAGTCGTCCACTCGAAAACACCGCATTCAGTTTGGGAAAGGAGGAAATTTTAATCAAAAACAACGTGGAAGTCGGTCCCAAACTGCCAGTGCCTGAACAAGAATATAACGTAGACGATAAGGGAAATGTGGCCTTTGATGAAAAAGCCATCGAGTATTTGTGTGGCAAAAGAGGAGTCAAACGCAAGAAGAAAGAGTTGGAATCGATGGACATAATCGAGATTAACGGGGAAGACATCAAGCCAGACGAGCGGGAGTGGCTGGTCAAGGCACTGACGGAGCAACCAGTTATGCGGCCAGTTTCCGTAGGATCAGGGCCAGGAGGACCATCCAAGAAGAAGCACCAGATCACGTACTTGGCTCATCAAGCCAAGGCAATGGAAATCGAACTCCAAAATCAATGGGCCCAAAATCGTATGACGAGACAACAAACGCAGTCGAAATACGGATTCTAAAACAATTGTAAATTTAATTTTCATCGAGCACGAAACGTGAACTCCAACTACATACATATTTATTATAAATGTACAAAAATGTTGCGGTAATTTTTGAGTATAAAATAAAATGTTCATTCATAACGTCAACTTTCTCTTGAACTCGTAATTCAGTCTTTCGAGCTCGGATTTCTTGTTTCCCAGGAGCGCTTTTGCCTCGAGCAAGTCGGGGGGCAGTCCTTCGAAGCGCTGCAAGTCCTTGTCGAGATCCGCGAGTATTCCTTGCGTTCCCAAATATTTCTTCGATTTTCCCAGGACGACGTTGGGATGATTTTGTCTCCAGTCCATGTTCTCCAGCTCCACCTCCAGCTTCTGCACGCCCTTCTCGTACTCCCCGAGTCTGTTCTGCAGCACGATCTTGTTCGACGAATCGCTTTCGTTCGCGCTCTGCATCTCGTAACTCAACTGGTACAGTGCTTCGCTGAGCTTGCATGACTTCTCCTGAAACTTCTCGTAATTCTTGAATATCGTTTCATATTGACTTCTCGCCAGTTTCTCCTGCCTCCTCTGCTTCGCGTCTTCGACTGCTTTCTTTCCCACGCAAATCTGGAACAATCTTTTAGAAAAATCCGCCAGTCCCTCTTCCTTTGCTATCGACATTTTTCGCAGCAAATCTTTCGTCTCCGGGGAAAAATGCGCCTGGTTCAGCTCCAATTTCCCCGACAGAAACTTGGAAATCTCGTCGAGGAGAGCTTCATTTTCCGCATTGCTCCTCTGAAAAGCCTCGATCAAGAGCTTCAATTTATTTTGTGTCTCCGCAAATGCCGAAAGCGTCGATTGGTTCCTGAACGACGAATTCAACGCCGTCGAAAAAGAAGTCGAAGCGTTCAACAAAGATGCGTTGTCCATCGATAAAAACTGCTGAAACAACGGAAATTTGGTCAAAATTACGAATTTAATCAACACGAAATACTAATTTCGTACGTTTTTCATGCAAAACATGACAACATCCAATGATGTCAAAAAAAAACATCGCGAGACTCGGCGTTCTCGGAAAAATAATTTTAGAAACCTGCCGTGAATTGGAATCTTAGAAATAAACATCGCTTTATTACCTCCCTCCTCGAATCCATGATATCGCGAGGTTTTTTGCGATAATAACAACCATGACAACAACGCGTGCTTTAAAAACCTGCCATAGCCTAACTAAACGTTCAAAACCTTGTAGTCGATTTTGATTGGTCGTGGTCGCGGGACGGGGTTGCGCAGAACTCCCGAAATCGCCTGCTGCACAGAAAGGCCAAAAAAGACGTTTCAGCTGCGCTGGTGGCCATTAGGGGAAGATCGTGGGGCTGCGTGATACGCCGACCTTCGAGTGTTGATTAATTTGTGCTAATTAACCGCTCGCTTTGTTAATTTCGTCGTTTTACGTTCATGAATCACGTCGGGGCAGTGCCTCGTTGAAATACACTCGGGAAAACTTTTCGTCCATGCACTGCAAACCGCGAACGCGTTTCGACAGGTGACTACGCGAAATATCCGTATAATCTCTCCGAGATCGTTTTTCCGATAGAAAACTGATGATAAAATTGCGAAAATGAGCAACGAACAAGCGAAGGAACCAATCCAGGCAGTTGAGGTACGCTCTTTTTTTCAGTTACGAAATTTTCGCTTCCATTTACGCCACGGAACCTTCAAATGTTTGCACACGCGCTTTCCTCGTGTGCTTCGATGTTTGTTTTCGTCTATTTTTATCGCCCATTGCCTCGTGCACGTTTTGATCGCCGAGGAAATATTTTGTTGGTCAAACGAATTTACGATTTTTCGTGTTGCAGATGTCGACGAAGGATATCGAAAAATTGGAGGAAGCCAAGCTGAAAGCCAAATTTCCGCATGCCATAAACAAACCAATAGGAGGGCACTCGGCGTTTCTGCAGAAAAGATTGGCGAAAGGAGTAAAAGAATTTTAATTTCTTCGATGCAAATCTTGAATTTTCCAAGTATTGAGTTGTTAAAATGTAAATTAAATTCTTGCAGCAAAAATATTTCGATTCCGGGGATTATCAGATGGCGAAGCAGAAGTCGACAGCGAAGCCTAAACCAGCGGGGGTGTTGTCGACCGGGGATGCCATCCCCACGCCAGAATCGGTCCCTCAGCGAAAAACTTCGATAATCCAGCAAAAGTTCAATACGTCCAACGCCTCATAATCGCCATGTGTTCCCGATATCCGTACTTACGACGATTCCGATACTTCAGTATTCCAAATTCGAATTGAAGCGAACCACTAAACAACCGGCACAATTGTATTATACTTTTTCTTAAATATTCGGTAGCGCACGTGTCCAGAATTTCATTTGTATGCGTCCAGAATTCGTTAAAATTGACAGGCTGGTTTATCGAGATGGAAATAGACTAAATTATGAATAAACAGATCAATACTCATTCAAGTTTTCACAAAATTGTACTTTGAAATTTGACACGGATACAGTTGTTCTTTGTCAGGGATATAAAGAGCGAAATATTTTTAATAACACCATCACCATACATACTGAAAGCTACTAGAGGATGATTTTTATATGGGTGGTTGAATGATGTTACATGATAAATGAATGAATTTGTAAGGCAATTGTTAAAACATAGAAATTTCATTAATCTGCATTTTTAAGGTTGCTGTGATGAATTCTGTTGAGCAGTGTTCTTTAATATTCAGGTTTTGCATGAATTCTTGAAATTTAAACGATTTAAAGTTTAGTTTTTTAAGCTGTGGGTTATTGCTATTTACGTACTTATTTTTGAGATGTGTGCTATTTTAACTGAATGCTTTCCGTTTTAACTTCTTTTTAACGTTTACAATAATTGACATTTGTTCCAATGGCCCCTGTACATATTAGAACAATCATTTTTCATATGTGTAACATTGTAAATTGATAATAAATTATTTTAGAAACGTACATTCAACTGCTTCTTCATTTCATAAAATACAACATTATTATTGTTAAATTTCATGAGTTACCTCAATAAATAAATTACTTCCACACTTCTACTTCTATGTTAGAGCAGCAACCGTGTTTCTGCCCTTCCTCCTTCAATTCCACCCCCATTTTCCAAGAGCTCTACAAATAAAACTTTAATTATTACTCTAAACACTTATTTTTTAATGAAAAATCCACGATTTGTTCTCGACAGTTTTTATTCGTGCTCTCTCGGATTCCAAATGTTTATTGCTGCAGTTTTACTTGCCTTATTGTTAGTCCATTGGATGTAGTCCATCCAATCAATCAGTCTCTGTGAAACGCGATCACCAAGATTGCTGGTATAAGTCGTCCTCTTTCCAGCGATCGCTGGACACGAAGTGTACTGGCACGCCTCCGCGAACGAAAACCAAGTACCCTGTAAAACAATGTTTACGTTCTTCCCGTCTATGCGGATCCGGCTTTCCAACATCGCGGAATTGAAATCTGAAAATCGGTTTTTGATCAAAAGAATTGAAAAGTGCGAATGAAAAAATGTGCGAATCGTACACATATTTTTATTTAAGTTTTAATTTTATCCTCCATTTTGATAATTCAAAAATGTGCGTAATTGCTTACTCGTTGTGTAATCGAAGCTGACTGTGAGATTGGCACCCATTTGTAATCTGCACGGCTCATTTTGCACTGTGTTGTTGCAGGACTCAATGCGAATTTCGTGGACCGCGCATTTATTTTGGCCTGAAATGGAGCGTATAATTAACTAATTATTGGCGGTTTCGAAGTTTGGGTGTAATTATTTTTCAACATTTTTCATCACTTTCGACATATTTTGTTTAATTTTATTGGGACGTAATTTCCATTCGTAAATTTGAGGAATTGAAGGCCGAAAGTATTTAATTTTCTAAAATCAGGTTCAGAGAAAAATATTACGATTTTTTCTCCGAACCTGATTTTAAAAAGTGGACAATAGATTTCGGCGTTCTCGAGCGCGAGTCCCCTTTTAGAATTCGGCCATTCAATAAAATTTATGTTCGTTTATGTGGTACCGCGGCATGTATCCGATGGAAGATAAACTGGGGGATTCCATACATCTTCCACTGCGACGGCGTAAGTCGTAGACACGGAAAGCACGAAGGTACAAAATACGAAAACGCATTTCGTCTTCATTTTTTTACACTTTCCCGACGATTATTTAGAAAAAACCGACCGATTTTATAAGGAAAATCGAAACAAGCACGATATTTCTTAATTTGTATAGCTTTTTAATGAATTTATTTTTATGAGGATTTTCGGGATCCCGTTGTTTTTAGGCGGAGATTTGAGAAACTGCTTCAGAACCGGAAAATCAAGTTTCACCGTCTCGAGAGGGGGTTGGATGGCGAACGAAGGGTGGAAAACGTTGGGAAAAGGTCACGTGATGACAATGTTTCTGGAATATTCAAGTTGAAATCTTTCGAAATTCAAGTTAGATTCGTAATAAATTAATCCAGCAACTTATTCCAATAGTATTTTTTTATTTTTCGACATTTAACCGACAGAACGTCACTTCCGAGTACGGTGTCATAGATCGGGCAACACTGTTCCGCAGCTACACGAGGTGAATAGAGAGCGCAACAATTGAGAGAAACAGAGACAAAACATATACGTTATGCACTTGCGACGTTGCCGAAAAACCAAGCTGTGGATTGAAGATAGCTTCGAGTTGCGATCTTTTAGTAGCTAACTTCATCGCGCAAGAACCACCTTTTATGTTAACATGAATTTTGAGAGGAGAAGAATCCCGTAAAATATTAAAATTCGATGCTTAATAAATCAATAATATTCACAACTCTACTTCGACCCCATAGCAACAAGTGTGTTTCCGCCCTGCCCCCTTGACTTCCACCATCATTTTCCAAGTGCTCTATAAAAAAAACAATCAAAATTAGCAAGCTAAAAACTCTCCGAAAGCCGTTCATTCCGAAAATGAGATTTTTAACGAAGATTTTTAAAATTCAGAATGAAGATGTTGTACTTGCCAAAGTTTTCATAGGGTGATTTTGCCGAATGTGGACTCTGGGGGTGAAAGTCTTTTTCTTGCCAGAATAAATCGGGCACCAAGTGAACTTGCATGCATTCACAAACGAGAATGAATTATCGCTGTAAATATCAATGGCCATGTTCTCCTGAATTAAGTATATTCGGATTCCCATAGTTGTGAAATTGGAATCTGCAAATCGGTTACTCGTCAAGAAAATACAATAATTAATGGACGAAAATGTGTAGTATTGCTCACGCGTTGTGTAATCGAAGAAGACCGTATAATTGTCACCGTACTGTAATCTGCATGGGCCATCTTTAAGCCGCTTATCACAGTTATCAATGCGAGCATTGTGGATTTCGCATTCGGCATGAGCGATGTCTGCAATTGGGAAAATGAAGGAAATCAATTGACAATTGCAAAATTAATTCACGTGCATTTTCCGGGAACTCGCAGATCGATGTAATTTTTTTCCAAAATTCTCATCTATGTACGTAGAAAGTAAATGATACAGTACCGGAACATGTCTCGTTCAGAGGATAATTCAGCAGGTAATATGGAAGAAAAGTGGCGTAAGCCATAGACACGTAAAGCACGACGAAAGCAAGCACGCACTTGGTTTTCATTTTCTCAACAATTTCTCGCGGAATAAAAAAAATGGACGCGATGAGACCGCTTTTAGGAGAAAAAGGTTACTGGACGATTATACGATTCGTCTGTAGTGATAGCTCGATTCTTCAATGCATTTTCCGGTCTAAAACCTGAAAATCAAGTTTCACGGTCTCGATAAGAAACGGAAAAAGGTCGCATGACGATTGTTTTTTGAAGCGATAAAAACTGAATTGATAATAAATCGATTCAACCGCATTTCTTTTATTGTTCAAAATATTCAACTAAACGTGTACAGTAATGGAGAAAAACAAAGAATTTTTCGTCCTTCGGGAAAATTGAGTAATGCTCGATGCAAAGGAAATGTTTCATGTTTAGCGCATTACGTGTAAATATTTACAATATATCTATAAGTGTAAAAGCTATGTTCCCGCTGTATCGACTGCAATAATTACACAAGTTTCAATATTTATGTAGTATATGAAAAAGTACGTTCTCTTTGAAAGATGTAAAACATCTAGATTTTCTTATTGTCGAAATTTCTCCTGTGTTCAATTGTTTGAACCGTTGAAGTACTATCTATAACATCAGCCGTCACTTAAGTACACATTTTGACTCAGGAAAGCTCATAACAATCGCATGTTTTCACAGGACGAACTCTCGATAACATTAGTGACGAATTCCACATTTTGCATTTTACAAGAAATTAAATTGCATTCGTTGAGCGATGCTTACAGTCGATGGATTTAAGCAGCTGGAATTTGTATGACGCTATATATGAATTTCGTGACGAAAAAGCGCGCACAAGCAGCACTCGGACGATATTACAATTATTCATATATTCATCTTTACAATAACATTAAAACCATCACCATAATATCGTTCATTTCTTCGGTTGTTGAAAAAAAGTTTAGCTACTATAGCTACATTGACTTTACATTAGTATTCCACAGTGCACAATGTTTATATACATAGTCATTTTTATTCATTATTCTCGGCGTTTCCCAGGCTTATTTCCCCTCGCGCACAACCAAGCACAATCATTCGATACACAATAAATTACACTCTCAAAAAAAACATAAATAATTTCGCTAACTTTTACAAAGTTTTCATCAATCACAAGATCATTAAGTTTCGTATTGCGTAATTTGAAAATACCTAACTAGTTCAAGTCACATTTTAAATGGTTGGTACATTTTTCATGAGGTTCGGGAGAACTATTATAAACAGGCACTTGTTTGGAACTAGTGTTAAATTGGTACTCTAAAAAATCCACGTACCAAAGTACTTGTACAAACAAATATTTCTCTTGTTTTTGTATCAAAAATGTAGAAAATTTTCTGTAATTTGCTCATTATGCAATGCACGCCGTAACAGTATTCGAACAATCAAAAATTCAGTGTGTTTTCCGTTTCAAAACAATATTACGCTCGCGCGGCAAACAAAACAATTCATTTAAAAACCTAAAGTTGCTTATAATATCATGAATCGACTATAACAAATTCTCTGCACTTTTCTGATGCAGTAGGACCCTTATTCTTTGTACATGGTCTCGATCAAATCCTGGTACATTTTGTACACGACGTTTCTTTTCAGCTTCAGCGTAGGCCCTAATTCCCCCGTTGGAACTGAAAAATTGTGTGGCAAAATTCGGAACTTTTGTACCTTTTGAGCACGGCTTATCGCCTTTAGGTTGGCTCTTTTTATACCTTCCTCGATCCCTTGGTAAACCTGTGAAAATAAATCACGCTTTCAACATCGTCAGATCATCGAAGAATCAAAATCGATTTGGCGAAACTTACAAGTGGATCATGAGAGTTCAAAATTTCCGAAAGAGTCTTTGCTTTGCTTCCCACCGACTTGACCCATGACTCAGCATCCACCGCCAATTTGTCCAACGGTTCCCCCGTTTCTACGTCCATTTCAGTCTGAAAAAAAAACGAATTTTTCAAAAGGTAAAAATGGCACTTTGAAAATTGGGTTTTCCTTTTTCAAAAAGTACCTTCAGCGTGACCAGCATTGTTAAATATTTCCTTTTATCGCCGATAAGCATCGCGTTGCTAAGAACGGCTAATTCGTTAAGCACCAAATGTTCTATGTGAACTGGGGGGATGTTTTCGCCACCCGCTGTGATAATGAGCTCCTTAATCCTGCCTAAAACAGAACGCCGAGTTAAAAAACAGACTAATTCTTCTCGGCATATCAAGAAAAAGTTACCTGTTAGTAGCAAAAACCCATCGCTGTCGACTTTGCCCAAATCGCCGCTGTGCAACCAACCATTTTCGTCAAGGGCTTCCATGGTTTTCTCACGATCGTTCAAGTAACCCATGAATACGTGGCGACCGGCCATGCAAACTTCCCCTTCGCCCGTGCTGTCCATTTTGTCCAGCCTCATCTTATTTCCTTGCATAACTCGCCCGACCGTTCCCAATCTTCGAGTAAAAGAAAACAGCAATGAATTTGTAATACAAAAATTACGAGTCGTTTAACAATCGTACCTATAATTATTGGGCGTGCTCAAGGTGTGGGCTCCGCAGTTCTCGGACATGCCGTACACTTCCATAATCGGAATGTCCAGGCTCATGAAATACTGTTTTATGTCGTTCCCCAGAGGAGCCGCCGCCGTGAAAAACACCTTGCACCGGTCCAGACCCAACGTGGCTTTCACCTTGTTGAAAATGAGCCACTTGGCTATCAAATAACCCCAGCTTTTGTAATCCACGCCGTTCATTTTATCCATGTTGTACCGCAGACCTTGAGCCTTGGCCCACGTAGCGATCCACGTCTTTAATCGACCGTTGTTACGCGCGACCACCTGCATCTTCTCGTAGATCTTCTCCCAAACTCTGGGGACTCCGAGAAACGCGGTAGGTCTTGCCTCTGTCAAAGTATCTACCAAACTTCCCTTCAGAGCATTTTTGTCGGCGAAATAAGTGGTGCTTCCGAGTATCATCAGGGCAAATATGTCCACGACCTAGAAAAACTCGTGTCAAAATAGAAACGAAACGGGGATGGAATTTATCGATGCATTACTTGCGCTGCGACGTGAGACAGTGGCAAATAACTAACGATCACTTCGCATCCTTCTTGAAAGTTCAACGTGTCGATGATGGACCTCGCGTTGTGCAGAACGTTATCGTGACTCATCATGACCGCTTTTGGATTTCCGACAGTTCCGGACTGAAAAAACATTCGGATTTAGCACCTGGAAACTTGGTGGTATCGCGGCTTATTTACCGTGTAAATCAAAGTGCAGCATTCGTTGGCGCAGATTGTTTTTAACACCGCGTCCAGCTTGTCTTCCGATTCCTTTCGCCCGATGTCCAGGAGCTCGTTCCACTGAAATTAAAAACAATTGAGAAATCGTTGCGGGTACGAATCGCGATAAAATCCGGAAACCCACGCTGAGAACTTCCTTGTCGTTTGGCACGCCTTCGTACTGGACGATCGCCTTGAGTTTCGGCAGGTTCTTTTTAATCTGCAGAATCTTCTCCAACTGTTTCTCGTCCTCCACGACGACTATGTTTGCCCGGCTGCTTTCGAGGCAATGTTGACACGCTTCCGGGGAATTCGTTGTATAAATACCGGCCGCGAAACCGCTGAAATTTCATGAACAAACATGTAAGAACTTTCTTTACGTAAAGGGTAAATTGACGTTTGAAATTTACCCAGCGTAAATAGCACCCAGGTCGGAGAAGAACCACTCCGGGCAGTTGAAGCCTAAAATGCAAACGCCGTGGTGTCGCTCCAGGCCCAGTTTCAGGAAAGCCTTCGCCACTGTTCTGACTTGCTCCTCGTATTGCCTAAAAATATTTACAAATTGCAATTAACATTTCCAATTATAATTTCTTATTATTCAGCGATTCGAGGATAACTCGGATAATAACCGAAAAGTGTAGATGGATCTGTGGCCTATCGAGTCCGGTGAACCGACGAGAGCCAAGGAATTGGGATACATTTTCGCCGACCTCGACAAAAGCCCCGGCACCGAGATCGGTGGCGTTGAATTAATCCCCTCCTTTTCGATATTTATCCTAACTCGTCCATCCGGATCCGACGTCCTGTCCACGTCCGCCGGGAGCACTTGATCGGGGCCTGGAAATGAATCGAAAATTAATCAATTTGCCCTTAAAAGAAAAAAGAAACGTTGGAATGTTGTCTATTCAAAAGCGCAGTTCTCGACTTTGATCGGGAACGTGACTATTATCGGTCGTGGACTTCAGGAGACGTATTGCATAATTACAAGCGCTTCATGATTCCGGTAGCGTAATCACGGTCTATAGTCAAGGTCGAAGACCGTCTATATTTTCTCGCGCTTCATTCGAAAGGATAATTAATGAAATTAATTTCTCCGCCGTTTCGCGTTCCGCAAATTCGTCGAAAGAACAGAGAAATCTGGGTAATCGTACCATCGTTCCCGGTCTCGCTTGCTCGTGCATAAAGATCGGTGGTATCTGCAGCTCCCTGAAACGTACAATTTGCATGAAGTCACGAATTACGAATTGATATGATAAATTAACTAATTCTGGTAATTTTTTACCTTCTCGGCTTTGGAGAAACCGTTTACGACGCCGTTGGGAAGACGCGGCTGCGTGAGCGACATATTTTCTGAAACAAACAAGCAGTTATAAATCAAGCCGGCAAAAAACATAAAAGTTAATCATGGAATCGCTAAATGTCCCACGTCCCAGGTTATCAAATTTATATTCTGATAAGACGAATCTTACGACCAACGGTTTAAGATAAGGTTTGCAGTTTTCGTGATAAAAAACACGAAACGCGTAGAAAATGCACCTGATTCGTGCACATGCACGCGTTCTTTTCTGACTTGGCAAAAAAAGTGAAATATTCGGTTACATAATTAATTTGTACCTTGCGTAATGGCAATACAAGTAAATGCCATTGAAAGAAAATTAATCGTAAAATTATACCGGTTTAATGTTTGAGGAAAATGTCAGGGAATCGTTACATCCAACGTGCAACCGTGGATGAAGTTCAAACTTTTTTCGTTATCAATCGCGTTGGAGCTGGGGTAAAGTCCGTTTCTTGGTTATTCCTCGTGTTCGCCTTATTTCTTGCTCTACTTTTTGTCGGGAGAAAAAAGCTCTTGGCGCTGTCTACGTGAATTATCTTTTTTTTTGTTTTTCGAATCAACAAAGTCGCATTTCGTGGACGCTGATTGGATTTTAATGGCGAGGCGTTACGTCGTTATGTGATTTGCCGAGTGTTAATTTCTTTTTGAGTTTTTTTTTCTCGGGAATTTGTTGATTTGATGATTGGAAAATTTTGGGGTTTGGTAAAAAGTACCTTTGTAAATGAGGAGAACCATCGCGGCGGTTTTTTAGTGTCGGGTGTTGCACTCGGAGCAACTGGGAGCTCTGGGCTCTTGGAGTCATGGAAATCAATACCGTAACGCGGCATCACCCCACGTCGGGGCGCTTACGAACTATAAGATAATTGGTTCAACCGAACAGTTTGTTTTACGTCGCCATTGAGGGAAAATTATTTTTCAAGTTTACGATTATTGGAAATAGGACGAACAAATATGGAAAATTACGAGGAAGCTACGCGATGTTAGGAATTGAAATTATTGTTTTTTTGGAACTCTTTCGGAGACTCGAGTTTTGGCAGGACATTTTTAGTTTTTCAAGTTTTCTAACTCGAAAGGCTTGTTTGAATTGTAAAATGAAGAAGCCTTAAGGAACATTCGATAAATTTTATCTATATTTTACGGCAATTACTTTTAATTGTGGCTTAATTGAGCTTTAGATAAACAAAGCGACTTTGGACGAAAAGAAAGTATGAATAAACATTTCAAAATATAATTTTGTAGGTTTTCACGATTTTCCGTAAATTGCTCAAAATCGTCTTTCTCTTTTTTAATCTTTCCGGAAAAAAATTATAATTTTCCGCAACTTCCTCAACAGTTTTTATCATTCTATTTGACTTCGTTATCATTCATAACGTTTTCTCGCATGTTTTCATAACTGTTCACAACTTCTTTCGTCTTATCATTTTCAATGTTTCCGATTTTCTAGAATTTGTTCGCGGCAATTATTAGCATCATTTTGTAATTATTTTTTGACAGTTTCCGGCATGCGATGTCGTACATTTACGTAAGTGTTAATAATTTCGTACATTTACATCAGTTCCAAGTAAAAGCAAACAATACAAATTTATTTGTATTGTTTCCATCCAATTAATTATCAGTGGCTTAAATCTAAGGGATTAAATTTCAAGAGCTGAATGACATTATCGATTCCGCACATCGAAACACTCGAGATAAGAAATTCAAGATCAAGCATTTTTGTTTCGTAATAATGCGCCCGCGATCCCGCGTCGTAGTATGGTAATGACGTGCAATTCGACAACTGACATTTTTCAGATCAACTGGAAATAGCGAATGCGGACGACCTATTGCATAACGGGTTTCCAATAGGATTGCACAAGTCGAGACGTTTGATATTTAATTGCCAAGTTGAGGAAAAGGCTCATTCATTTGTTGACATCGCCAGATAAAGTCAAATCGTCATTCAAATTCATCGAAGCAGTGATTTTACAAGTTGAAACAATCAGTTCTCGACGTCTCTCAATTTTCCTTCAACTTTGTTATTCGAATCGGAATATAATTTCAAATGAATTTTTTTCGCGGGCCGAAGTTCAAAAGTACGACGCGTTCGATTCGTTCGAAGGAATGTGTAAATAAGGAAAACAGAAAAAATCTCGGAGAATCGTTTCTTTTTCTGATCAATAATGAATGAAGCATGCGTTTCTTTACGCATGTATAACATGTTTTAAAAACATCGAAACATTTGACATTTTCCTGGAATTTTGGCTACAAAAATGCCAATCTCCGAAAATAGAAATAAAGTGACACATGGGAAATGCGTCGAAGAATTGCATCACGCTCGTTAACGTGTATGTTTTCCGATACGCAAAAACGTAATTTTCTTTCTTTGGTAATGCGCGGTATTTCACCCAAAGCCCGCGCTTTTTTTCGCCCACGCATAACCAAATATAAATGCGGTTTCTGGTTTTCAGCGAATTTTACCTTTTCTTCTTCGGCTCCGCACGTTTCACTTGGAAAGCTGCTCACTTATTTTACAGTTAGAATTATCGTAGTTGCGATGCCCGGTATGCGAGTTGCGAGAGTTGTACCGATACTGACCAATAACTCGAAAATCGTGGAAATGAGTCGCCGGCCTCTACAGTCACGCCACACAATCCCCTCAAGAATAAATGACGTAGAATGGAACACCACGTGGCGGGGATCGTACGATAGTGGCAATGGCATTGAATGCATGTTCCGTTTTTCGAATTATGGAAACCGCCTCGCATGCTACATGAATATTGTCACGATTTTTTCAACTAAAAAAGTAAAAACCGCAAAAAAATGTTCCAAATTTGGAAAAAAGAAAATTTATTTGCAGTCGAATCGACCGAACACGAAAACAATGTACAACTGTTTTATTGCGAATAAAATAATACGAAGCATTTCTTCATTGATTTTTTTGACATGGAATAAATTGTTACTTAAATTTTAGAAAATTGAGCAACAAGTGGTGGATTTTTTGCTGCGCATGCGCATACGCGTTGATTGCATTTGCATTCGATATCCGCGATCCGGATATCGAAATTCAGGTAAAAGTGTGTCAAAGTGTCAATTAGTTCTACACACCTGCGATATTCCGTTAAGGTGCATTCCAGATCGCAACTAACCGGGGAAATATGCCGGAGCAACCGTCGAGCAACGAGAAAATCGAATCCGAGACGCCGCCTGTGGTTCGCGAGCTCACGCAAACGGATCGTTTAAACAAAAGATTGCTGTCGTCTCTCCTCGAGCGTATGAAGAAGTCCGACGAGCAATTCGACAAGTTCCGGGAAAATAACGAGAGCGTCGAGGAAGAGCGCGACGGAGATTTCCAGTGAGAATAAAAACAATGCTCATAACCTAAAAATCCGACTTTCATTCCCGATTCAAATTTGCAGAAACTAAAACAACGCACATAACCTAAAAATGCAAGAACTTTCGATGTAGATTTACAAACAAATTTTTTATTCACGATTAAAATTCACGATTAAAATTGATCTTTTTAAGGTAACAAAAATGTCGGACGTTTCGAATTCCGACCAGGACGACATCGTCGCCGAGTACGAGAACCGGGACTCGGAGCAGAACCAGGATGAAGCGGACAAGGATAAAAGAACTTCTGACAATGAGAAAAATCAAGAAGACGATGACCTGGCAAAGGCGACAAAGCAGCGGAAGCCAAGGATGACGGTGACGCTGACGACGGAGCTTCTGAAAGGCCCTAAAGGCATCCACACGATCGAAAAATACTTCGAGGGTTTTAAATTTCAGGGAAAAGGCAGAGAGAAGGAAGACCTGACTTCTGTCATGAAGCGATTGGAGCACTGGGCCCACAGATTATACCCAAAGTACGATTTCGACGACTGCATCAAACGGATTGAAACCCTGGGGAATAAAAAGGACCTCAGCGTCTTTGTCAAGAAGTACAGGATGGACATGCTGAGCAACGACGACGACGACGTTGTCCAGAATTACGAAGACAACGTGGAACCAGAGAAAGAAGCTGATCCGTTTGATGATCTGGTTCTGGACGACGAAGCTTTTGAGAGTGTTTTCGCGGTTCCAGAAGCACCCAGACCGGCTCCGGTGATAAGCGAAGAAGTTTCAGCCCGGATTGAGAGAAATCGGCAGCTGGCGCTAGAGAAGAAACGCGCGAGCATGGCTCGTGCTGCGCTTTTACAGGAACAGCAATTGCATGCAGATTCGCAGGATCCGGAAACTCCGGTTGAAACTGTTCCAGAGGAAGACACCGCGATGAAGGAAAAGATAGAGCGGAATCGGCAGCTGGCGCTGGAGAGAAAAACGGCGAGAATGAAGGAGCGCGAAGAACAAGAGAGACTTCAAAGTTCGCAGCAGCAGAGCAATGAAGCGGTAGATTCTCAGGAGACGAGAGACGAAGTTCCAGTCGTCATAACTGAAAGTACAAGAAAAAAAGTCGTTGATTTCGAAGCCATGGAAATTTTGCAAGATGATTATTGATTTGATATAAGGATTACAAGTTCGAGAATGTAGCGGATAGGACGAATAAACGGATATTTTGAGATTATTTGTATTCCATTTTATTAAGAAATTGATGCATTTTTTGTAATTGTTTAGGTCTTTCGCTTTTGCGTACTGATGTATAAGACATTGTTTCCTCTAATGAAGGCATCGCCGTATTTTTCCTTCAATTGACCATTCACGTATTCTTCCGTCTGTTCGAGGGCGATGTTCATGTAACCGTCCAGGCAAGCCAAAACTCCTGAAAATGACAATTTGGAATTCAATGTTTATCTAGATCGATTACTTTTTAATTAATGAAAATTTACCTCTGTAATCGACGCCGCTGTTCAATTTCACGACGACGGGTCGGCCGTGTATTTGCTGAATGAACTGCGATAACGCTTCTTTACGACTCATCTACATAAAAAATCATTGTAATGATTCGGTAAAAATTGAGTTCGGGGTTATGCGCACTAAGATTCCATGGAAATATTCAAGTATTTACGTACAATTATGGGGGAAATGACAAGCTACAAGTACCTTTGCAGCCGAAATAAGTTTCGGTCAAAAATAATTGAACAGTTATGCAGTATTTCAATGGTTTTCAAATTTTTTATTATTTACGACCAGTGAAACGTTTACGATCAACAAACTTTTGAAGCGCTATTGTGATTTGTGCAGCGAACTAAATTTGAAGCAGCGCTCCCTGTGTTTTGTACAGGATACTAATTTTGAGGCGATGCATCAGCTGTAAAGTGTAAACATGAGCACGTGAGGTTCTTCAGGTTATTTTCTTGTTCTCAACGTCCCGAGTCGACGCCGACCGCGAGTGCAAATAAATGTTATATTCGTTTATAAACCGTGACAATGGTGAGATTGTGCTGCGTTGAAGGATGTGCGACAAAACGAGAAAAAAAAGGACATTTCATCTCTTTGAACCGCGCAATATCTCGTCGATGGCGGGAAGCGATAGGGAATGAGAAATTACTTAGTAAGTACATGACTGGTTAATCAACAATTTTTTGTTTATTCAATAACCCTCCAAAACACAAAACCAGCATTAAGTTAATCTTTACTTTATTTCTTTTCTCGATGTATTTTATGCAACATTTTCAACAGGTTTAACCGTCCAAGAGGCCCACAAGCACCGAATATGCACCAATCATTTTTCGGATGATGCATACAATGGCATACCGCGAAAACTTTTAAAACGGCACGCAACCCCTACACTTAATCTACCCCGAAGTCACTCGGATGAAAACATCGATATACCTATGGATCCAAGGTACGATCCTCTCATCGATGACATCGATTTTTCAGTAGAGGACAAGAAATGGAAGTTTAAATGCGTTCTTTAGTCCTTTAAAAATCACTGTGCAAGAACTGTTTCTCGACTCATGTATTTCGAGCCTTAGCTTCGACTCGATCGGCAATTCGCACAAACTCGGAGTGAAATTTTGTTAATTGAACAAAGTATTTTGTTAAAAAGCATTGACTGTATGTTTTTATGGATTGTAATTGAACTGTAATAATAGAACAGGTTTTATTCATTTGCAGGCGCAGTTTAAGTCCCATAACATTACGACCTCATTTTCTCCTAACGGTCTAAAGGAATTTTGAAGTAGATGACAATCGACCGCAGGTTAAAGAAGCTCTACCTAAGTCATTTTAAAAGCGTCTTGGTGATATAGACATTGATTGTTGCTTTTCGTATTTTACGGATGTCGACGATTAAACACGAAAAAATAACTGCAGGTTGAATGCCATTTCGAGTCCACTGCGAGGGATGATAAGTTCAGTTGGCACGCCTGAATCTGCTGTGATTTGTTTAGTAAATTAAAGTTTTTGGCTGTTTTTTCTATTTAGTAAAGTAAGAAATTCATGAGCGAACATGAATTTCTGATGAAAGTATACCATAATCCGATGTGTGCTTCTATTCAGTAAAATGTAAATAGATTTATAAAACTTAATACTGATAATACGTTTAATCAATACGTTCCGAGTAATGAAAATGTTATCATTAGCAAGATAAGATTTTGAATTATCAGTTTCTATGAAATTGAAAAGTGATTTATGTAATTGTTCGTAGTTAAGAATAAACGTTGTTTCTTATTTTTGCAAGATTTGATGCTTTGTTGATTACTTTCAAGTTCCAAAGAGCTGAATAAATAACGTGGAATTGCATTTTATAAATGATCCTGTAATTACTGAAGCACTTTATTGTAAAAATCGAGTAGCTAATTGGGTCAACTTTTCACAATGCAAGATAACTAAATTTTTCACTATGCAGGAAGTACATTAATGTTACAAAAGCTATAAAAACATTTTGTTTAATCCATTGCTTTGTACTGAGAAAACTTTGCTGCGTCATCTTGATTTTACTTTCTAGTTTCCAATAAATCGACGAAACAGAAAAGCTTAAAATCACAATATGCGCTATTGGAAAAAAGCAGCAATGGAAACATGACAAGAATATAAGCGCACTCGAAAACATATTCAACATTTATAGACAAATCGCAAGCGAAAATGTACAATTGTATGAGACATGTGTACAACGTTTAGTAAAATAAGGTCATTTAAAACACGCGAAAGCTCATGAAATTATACTTTTTCGCTTCATCTTATACACACTCAACATACTTATCGCGTACACAATTTGCTCATCCCGCTGGACATTTTCCGTGTCATCTTCACAGGTAAATATCATCGAAAAAACGAACACTTCGTACAGTCATGGAATAGAAAGATTCTGATTGTTTTTCGACGATGAAAAAATCTCGAGACAGTCTAGTAAAAAATCCAACGAAAGATCATTCTCCCAGCGAAAAAAAATTCGACATCGCATAATACAATATTATTATCCGACGATACAAAAATACCGCGGTTACTCTCTTGAATAAATTAAGTTAAGGATGCAGCAGCCCATTTCATTTTTTCTACTTTCAATTGTTCTAGGATTTGTTTAATCGGTTCTTGTACGCAACTCAATGTTTAGAAGCCTCGGCTACAAATTTCCTGAAAATCGAAAGAAGTGCATTAATTATACATTCGAAATAATGACGTTCAAGTATTTGAAGCGAAGATACTTACTCTACTATGTTAGGTAAATCCTTGAGCCTGCATATATATGTATGCCCGAGACCGAGTGAAGATTTTATTCTAGTCATTTGTACTTGCTTCGTGTCATTCCCATGGGACCTCAGAGCAGCCTCGTAAAGCTGAAAAATGGAATTCCCCTTTCAATATATTACAGTTTTTAATCATTTTCATCTACCTTTTCACCCAACGAAAATGGAATGACGGGATCGTCTTCGGCGTGAAATATCATGATGGGACATTCAATTTTTGCTATGTTTTTGTCCGATGCAAACACCATATCGCCCACGGTGAACGGCTCCACCACCATCCAATAGAACCAGGGTAAATGCTTGAAAATCTGAAACGAAAGAAAAGCGTAAAACACTCTTTCCCCAAAAAAACGTCACGCGAAAATGGAACCTGGGAAAACGGGTGCTCGGCGACTTCCTGCGCGAGGTTGTTGAAAGGGCTCTCGAGCAGTAACCCCGCTGGTTGAGAACCTTCCCCTGCGAGGATTTTCAGCACGTGCGTGGACACGCTGCAAAAGCGAGTAGATTATGTACAACATTCCATTTTTTCTTTAATTGTTTCTCTGGACTGATTTGAAAAATTCACGAATGTTCAAGGTGTAATTTGTTCTGATCAACGAATGTTTTTTGAATTTTAGAATTGAATATGTTTGCCCTTCTTTTGTACCCGGTTCCCAAAGAATGTCCCCAGACGAAAATCGGCGCTGAACTGTTGACTTTTTCCATGACGAACTGCAGCATAAATCTGGTATCGTCGACGACTCCCATTTCCGAAAGCGCCACATCTTCGCTGTCACCGTAGCCTTTAAAAAATTACTTGATTAAAATACATCATAAACAATCCCATATAATTATGTAAAAGTTGATACAATTTTATAATCGTCCCAGTTAGATTACAAATCAATTCCCGAACGAGAAAATTTGGAAGTGAAAAACGAAAGTAGAAAGTAGAATTGAATGGCTCAATTGAATCAAATTGAGTTTACACGCTCCAAAAGAATGGCAATCAAGTCCAACAATTATGTTGAGTTAATTACTTCGATAGTCGAAACAAATCACATGGTAGTCCAATTTTTGGAAAAGCTTATAAAGTTCCAATCTGTGACTGCTGGCTCGGTTCCCGCTGTTGCCGTGCACGTACAAAAACACAGGTTGCTTGGAATTCTTCAACTCGGTGAGGTACGCTTCTTCCGTTACAGGGATGCTCCGATTCAATAAAGATTTCGGCAAGATTTGCCTGTAAAAAGCAGTTTCGGAATGAAAATCGTGCCTGTTTCGTCGCCGATTTTCCGTACCCACCAAACTCCCAATTTGACGTTCTTATCGGTCGTCAAGTAGAAATTCCTGGCTCCTTCCAGACCAACGGATTCCGGCCTGGTCAAATCGATGTTGAGTGGCCAGTGCACTATAAAAAAAACAATTATTTATTTGCAAAAAAGATACATCAATTTGTTCAGTAAGTCAGTCAACAATTCTTTGAACAAATGCTGTTGTTGCAAATTGTCTTCTGGACGATATAAATGGAGGAACATGTAAATTAGCTACCAAATAAAAATTTTTCTTCGGTGAAAACCGTAAAAATGTTCAATTTTACGTTATGAGCATTTTTGTACAATTTTTTCATGAAAAAGAAAACATTGTTTAATCAATTATATGGCATATTAAATGCAATTATTTATGTTGCGTTGTGAATTTGTTTTCTAATTGACTCTTGCATTTGCGTCGACATGACGTTTACGCATATTTTTGTATTCGAAGCACGCACTGAAATTGAGGAAGAGGATTTTTCGTTGGACCGTGTGCGAGAAGTGGAAGATCATCGGGGCGATTCCGCAGAGAATAATGTACCCCACGAGGGTAAATTTGACCGCCCATACCAGAAACCTGCGAAAAGAAGTTTGTTTGTTATAGTTTCTTCGCGGCGAAATTCAAGATTCCTGAAACGTTTGAGCTTTGGAGTTCGATTTCATGCATTATTCTTTTGTCTTTAATGAGAAGCGAAAAGTTTCCGAGACTTTGAGTTCAAGCAAATCTGTATGGTTTCCCGGAAGAACGACGTAACTCTAGGGTCGCAGTTTTTCTTCGGCTTTCGAGAATTTTATTTTCTATTCTAATTTAACTTTAAACCGTATTTTTTCAAGCAAAAACGTGATCAAATCGGCAATTCAACTGCATTTTGGAGAAAATTGACTTGGAAATCGTTCGAAAAATTTCACCCGATTTAACCAAAAAGAAAAGAAAAATTAAGCCGAGAAGTTCTTCGGGAAAGCCACGGAAATTAGTTAATTATTGGCTGGAAGTAAAAAATGTGTTGTTACGAGCTCGGAAAAGCGCAAATTTGGAAGTCGAAAAGGGACTTACGCTCCATTGTACCACAAATCGGCGACGCCGATTGGGAAAACGGTCGCTAATAAAACGAACTTGGTCCGCATGCTTGTTAGTTTTAATACAGCAATTTACTTTGCCACTGCAACTTTTCGTCTTACGCTTTGTTGAAAATAGTATATCAACTGCCTGATTGGGCTCTACGGTAAAAGACAAAATGTGATTGTGATTGCAACCTTCAAATAATTTCGATCGAAAGTGTCCAGCGAGTTCGAACCTCCACCAATGAGCGACATGTAAAGAGATGATTTGCAAAAGTATGAACATTGGCCTTTTCTGCAGACCAATTTTTTTCTCTAAAAACTCATTGTTTTTGCGCGTGAATTTGCATGTGTAATGAAGCGACTCGACATTTCGAAACCGCGAAAATTGCACTCTTTTTTCAGCGGCGAATCGAATTGATTTTCAACAAGGTTCAAGACTCGTTAAAATTTATTACGACACTGATCGTCCTCGAAGGTCATACCTGCAGCAACAGCTCATTTTCCGGGGAAAACTCTCGAACGTTATCTACGAAAACATTGCAAAAATCTTCGTCGTAGATCAAGTTTTACGGGCTGTTGCGCTGTTACAAAGGACAAATAAATAAAACAAAATTTTAGCAGGGATTCATTTTATTCTAAAAAAAAATTCAAACGAAACACTCGTAATCTACAAATTGTCATTCGGAAGATACGACGCGGGAGTGATTCACCTCTTTACATGTGTGGTTTCTTTTTATGCATTATGTCATCTTTAGGGGGAAAAAGGTTAGTGAATTATTGTCGAAACAAAAGAAAAATAACCCTCAAAGATGAAAATACCTTTTCACGAAGCGTTTCTTCGCGAAATTGTGAACCATAATTTTATCCCGAACTCAAAAAAACCACGGCAATTCTGTTTTTCACTTTTCACTTGATTACAGTGGCATTTCTCTCGTCGAAGCGTCAAGATAGCGTAAAACAGTAAAAAATGTGTGAATCAGCTGGAGAAAGTCCAAAACCATACAGGAACAGGTTTTCGGCAGCAGAATACAAGAAAAGAAGGAGAAGAGAGAAGGAGAGGGGGAAATTTATGATTCTCTAATGACACGTGCAGAGACCTCTGTTGGAGATCGGAAGAAGCACACACGCGTGCGCGCACTTTGCTCAACTCTGCTCGTTGCTGGTTGCTGCAGCTCGCGATGCTCGTATGCATCGATAGGCATCTCATAAGTTGACCCTTCTTGTCGTCGCGTTACTGTTTTTGTTCGGGATTAACAAATTTTAGACGATTCGACGCTTTTGTTTAAAGATATACTGGTATTTTCATGCCCCCGAGGTATTCGCGGTCCTCGATTTTCTCATTCGAATCGTTTCGCGAAAATTCCCGGGAACAAGAGTCGAGTGCTTCGGACAAGGACGGTAAGCTGCAATTTTTTTATTACCCACCACGAGAACAATAGTATTTAACTCTTCGGCTTATCGAGAAATTATCAGCGTCGGAGTTGCTCTTTTTCTTTTCCTTATCGCGCGGAAGTGGAAGAATCTTTTGTGTCGCGGTGCCAGAAACAATTTATCGATTACTGCGTGCTCTTGGAAAAGTATTTTCTCGTCAAAGCTCGTGTCAGTATCAATTTCAAGCGACGGTGTTTGCTTTGCGATCGATTTTCTTTTTCTATTTTTGACGCAACAGCGAAACATTCAGAAAATTCCCCTTTTTCGTCCTTTCGCAAAGGTCAATTTCCGCGACAAATGGCGAATTCAATTTCCCCGCCACGACGATGCGACGCTGCGCAAGTGTCGCCGCCAAAATGAAACAATTGAAACGAAAGTGTAAAAAAACCGTCCCAGTTTCGTCCATCTTCGATTCGCAGCGCCTATGCAATTACGCAAATCTCGCTCAAGTTTCGAAGGTCACGGATTAATTTACGAAACCAAGGGTAATTTTGCATTTCGTCTCCCCAAACGACGAAACCGTAAGTTTTACGCATCCCTTTCAGAACCCACTAAACACCCGAAAGCTTCCAAAATCTCAAAGCTTCCGCGTTCCACCAGAAATTCCGCGACGATGAAAATTACCACGCTCGATTCGCGACAATTATCGGCGCCCGAATCGAAAACGTGTGAAAAAAAATGCAACGTTAAAGATGGCGAAAAGCGCACTCGGAATTTTTGTTTTTAACATCGACGCTTCGCGGCGTCGGCGTGCGAAGTGTTTTGTTTTTCCCTTTTTGTTTCGAT
Organism: Zelostemma sp. ZL-2020; assembly: GCA_022816865.1. Classification (NCBI taxonomy): domain Eukaryota; kingdom Metazoa; phylum Arthropoda; class Insecta; order Hymenoptera; family Platygastridae; genus Zelostemma; species Zelostemma sp. ZL-2020. Next base: position 12,849 of record JABFQM010000409.1, on the reverse strand, counting down.
AAACAATCAATAACACGCTTAATTTTTTTAGGTGACCAATAGCTGCCAAGGAGAAAAAAGTCCCGAATCTTTACGCATAATCGAGAACATTTCGCTGAACGAGAGTCGATAAAGTCACGGAACGTGATGCGATAAGGAAGCTGATATGGCATCACCCACGATCGTCACGCAGTCTTCGATGGCGAGCCTCAACGGGGTGTCCCCGAGCGAGGAGATGGACGACGTTGACTCGTGCTTGGACGCGAGGAGCATGAGCCCGGTGCACACTTTCTCAAGCAGCGGCGATGTTTTGGAGGACGAGGCCTCGTCTGAGGGCACCGAGGAGAGGGACCAAAAGTGCAGTCTTTGCACGAACAAACTCAGCTCTCCTCGAGTCCTCGCCTGCCTTCACGTCTTCTGCGAGGCCTGCATCGACAAGCTCCTCGTGGATGACGAGGACGTGAAATCCATTGTCCTGGCTTGCCCCGTCTGCCAGCAAGAAACCACCGTGGGTCCCAAGGGCGCTGCTTCGCTGCCCTGCGACTACGTCCTCACGAACATCCTCGACATGAACGCCATCGAGAACACCTCGGTTCTCTGCACCTCTTGCAAGGCCATGGAAAAGGCGGTCGCTCGATGCTCCGATTGCGCCAATTTTCTCTGTCCTAATTGCAACACCGCGCACCAGTACATGAGGTGCTTCGAGAGCCACAACGTCGTCTCTTTCGACGACCTTAAGAACTCGAATAAGAGTATTCCTATACACAAACCTATCTTCTGCGATTACCATCCCGCCGAGAGCATGAAGTTTTACTGCTACTCTTGCGAGGTGATGCTCTTTTTTATTTCATTAAGGAATGTTATCTTGGAGTATGTTTGGAGATTGATTTTTATGTGGTTTTAATATGTTAGTAATTGGTTTAATGATGATGATTGGTAACAGGAACCGATATGTAATGAGTGTCTATTGAACGAGCACAAAGCACCAGATCATCATTACGAGCGGTTATCGGACGCTGAGCCAAACCAGAAGGATGAACTCATGAAATTGATATCCGAGAGCAAAGCCAGAATCATCGATTGCGATCAGATCTCGTCCAAGCTGGAGAACGCTTTGAGCGAGTTGCAGGGTCAGCGCGACGAGGCCAAAGGTTCGATCACGGAGACTTTCCAGAGCTACAAGGCGATTTTGGAAAAGTGCCGCGACAATGCACTCGAGGACCTGGAAAAGCTGCATTCGGATCGTGAGCTGGAAATCATGGACACTTTTCATAGGTTTGTTCTCTTCTCGAGAATCAATGAATGTTTGTTTTAAATTGGAATTCAACAATTTTTCTTTGCAGCGTTGAGAAGACGATCGAGAAGATCGAAAGCGCTTGCAACTTCACGAACAGACTTCTGGAGCATGGCGACACCGTGGAGGTTCTGGCTCTTCGTCGAGTAGTGGGAAACCAGTTGATGAATCTCATCAAAAACACACCGAAACCAAACACTACGTTCTCTATCGAGTTCAAGACCGATTACGACCGATTCGAAAAGACTGTAAAGGTGAAAATCGATTTTTTGAGAGACAATTCTTCGAGTAAAGAATTTTATTGATGAAACATGTTGGAAATTTACAGGAAGTTTTTGGCAAGTTCTATACGGAGAACGCGGCCGCGTCGAAAATGTCGTTGGTGACTTTGTCGATGGCAAATGCTCATCAGATCGGGCATTCTTTGACGATGAATTGTCCGAGTTCCATCAGCACCAACTCGCCTATATCTCTTCCCACGTCGATGCAATCATCCTTCGAAGGTGAAGCTCCTTACGTTCCTCATATCCCTTTGACGTCTAGTCCTCCAAACGTTCCCCCACCACCGCCACCCGTATCTCTTCCGTCAGGTCCAATGCACGGTTTAACGAGCATTCAGGAGTACAACCTGCAGCAGCTGGCGAGTCTCGCCGAAAAAGTCGAAATCGTCAGCGACGCCGTGGTCGTCGCACCCAGCTCGAATCCTAGTCCGACACCGTCCTTCTCGCTTGCGGATCTTTTCGCCGGGGATCTCAGTTCTACTAATCATGCGATAAACAATCTTCAAGCACTGGCTAAACTTGGCAATTCTCTTGGCAATCAAGGTATCTTTCAAAGTCGAAAGTTTTTCGAGAATGAAAATGAGTCAACGTTGTTTCTTGGTCTTTTCAGATTTATCTAGCGCAAACTTGAATGGTGGTAACCTGGTTTTGAGAGGTGGACAATCGCCGGTTATGAGCGACGCTTCTAATTTGGGACCTCTATCCGCCAATTCGCTTTTGAACGGCGGGTTTCAGTCGCTCTCGGCGTCTACTTCGCCCATTCTTCAACAATCTCCTGGTAAAAGGATTTATGATCTTTTGTCTCGACTGTAAACACGTTAAATTTTAAATATTAATGAGTATGTTGCGAATTTACAGATGACATGATCGGGGATTCGATGCTCATGGCAGGAAGTGCGGGTAACAAAGTCGCCAAAGTGAACGGCATGGGAAGCGGTAGCAACTTTAGTCATCCTCGCTCAGCCAATCAAAAATTGACCCCCATGCAAATTCGAACCAAGTTCGGCCAGCTCGGGCCGAGCAAAAGCCAGTTCAATTCCCCTCACGGGTTTTGTCTTGGCATCGACGAGGACATCATTGTCGCGGACACTAATAATCACAGAATACAGGTTTTGATCGAGCTTATTTTCCCTCGAAATAATCAGGTCGTGAGAATTTGATCGTTTTAAAGCGTGATTTTTTACTTTGCAAAAGGTATTCGAGAAGACCGGCACGTATAGATTTCAATTCGGCATACCTGGAAAAGAGGAAGGCCAGCTGTGGTACCCGAGAAAAGTGGCGGTTATGCGCAACAGCGGGAAATTCGTCGTCTGCGATCGAGGCAACGAGCGATCGAGAATGCAGATATTCACGAAGAATGGACACTTCATCAAAAAAATCGCGATTCGCTACATCGACATCGTTGCTGGACTCGCCGTCACCAACCAGGGGCACATCGTCGCCGTCGACAGCGTTTCACCGACAGTCTTTGTCATCAGCGACACTGGCGACCTTCTTAGATGGTTCGACTGCAGCGATTACATGCGCGAGCCGAGCGACATCGCAATCAACGGTTATTTTCAATGAAATTAACAAAAACCAATTGAAGATGTTTTTGTAAATTATTGTAACGATTGTATGTTTGTACAGGCAAAGAATACTTTGTCTGCGATTTCAAAGGCCATTGCGTGGTTGTGTTTTACGAAGACGGTCGATACCTGCGTCGCATTGGATCTGACAATATTACGAATTTCCCGAATGGCATCGATATAAGCGACGCCGGGGACATCCTGATTGGTGATTCGCATGGAAATCGTTTTCACGTCGCCGTGTATTCCAGGGAAGGCAATCTCATCTCCGAATTCGAGTGTCCGTATGTCAAGGTAAAGTTGGATAAGCTTTTATTAAAGTTTTTCACATTCTAATGATAAACATGTTTCAGGTATCTCGTTGCTGTGGCCTGAAAATAACGTCCGAAGGTTACATCGTTACTTTGGCGAAGAACAACCATTATGTGCTCGTCTTGAACACTTTGTACATATTATGAGGTGAGATCAAAGCAATGACTACTTTATAAACATTGTCCAACGGGCTCGTGTCTCTTTTGGATGCGATCGCCCTCAACGAAAAAAAAAAAGAGTTAAGGGTGACTTACGTTTAGGCCTATCCAAGCAATAGAAAGGAAGAAAAAGGGAAAAGTAAAAAAAATAACTTTAAAAACATTATATATATACACGTATATATATATATATATAAACTTATCTTAACGTACGGCATGTAAGAGCTATCTGCGTATAGCTTTAGTGAGTTCTCGCCACTCTTGTTTCGTGAAAGTCATCTATTTGCGAAAGAAGATCCAGACGAAAAAAAAAAAAAAGAAGAAACGAAGCGGAAGATACCAACACTCGGACCAAACTTGGTGCAGAGTTAAATCAGCGGCTTTCGTTTGGGAAACTGCCAAAGTAATCTAAAGAAGACATCACGGGACGCGAACGAATTCATCGGAGCAGCAGCGATTCGTCGTTTTCCTTTGCGATTCGCTTCTGCCGTGTACTCTAGTGAGCGTTACAATATTAAAAATAAATCAGTATTTCAAGTACATTCGTAAATCAAATTAATCTAGTCTTTGGTGAGCGTCGCCACTTTATTGTTTTGCAATTGCGCTTTTAAGCATTAGACGAGCTTTGAAAAAAAGTAACGCTCTTCAATGACCCAACGACGGATCGTTAGAAGGCGCACGATGGTCACTGCCGTTGGACGAGAAAAAAATGAAACGAAAAAAAAAACATTTGTTTTTAAAGTAAAGACATGCGATATTCCTTCGGCAGGCGTTTGAGCTTAGTCAATGAAAATGTTCCTGATTTTTCTGCGTTTGTTCCATATCCTAGTTGGAATTTAAAAGATAACGAAAATAAAAAAATGTATGAAGTCGAAGCGAGCGTTGAAGCAGAGTGAGAAAGATTATAAAGCGTTGTGGAATCAAACAATTTATGTAATTTTACGATGACGAAAAAAAAAAAGAAAAGACATGTTCGGGGGCATCAAAATCGTTGAAGATTTTAGGGCGAAAACACATAATGGTTACAATATATACTCAGGATGCTTTATTATGGTCCATCTTTTAATATAATATATATATGTATACTTATACGCGCGTGTGAATTATTCGTTCGTGGTGCTAGCAAATAATATATTCGAAATCTTGTGAATGTACTTGTTACGAGAGAATGGATAAAACGCCGGTGTTCTTTTCACGATTTACAATGAAAAGGACGGCGCGATAACTATATACATACATATATATATCTATATATATGAGCATGATATTTAGGTAAATTATTATACCAACGATATCATAGGATCGATAATCGATATTTTAACTATATTTCAAAAAAAAGTAAAGTTTGCTAAATAACTTCTATTTATGTAAATAGCAACGCGGTATATAAGCATACGAACGAGCAAGAAAATCCATATGAAATAGGCATATATATATATAGAAATACACATATTTTGTAGGGTCGTTTACATTATCGTCAGCCTTATAATAATGAAAACATTCACGCTATATGAAAAAGAAAAAAATACAAGCAAACATCATATACGGCACCTTGTCGCGTTTTTCGGCGATTCTTTCTTCGAAAAGAGATACAAACGTTTACGGAAAGACCAGTTATGTTTTAGCGTATTTAAGTCACGATTACGAGCACTTGCCATACCAAATGTTACCGATAAAGTCATTTATTGCATCCCCTACGTATACACGCAACTCGAGGAGTTTAACGTCGACGCGAGAAGTCGAACGGCGCCGCCTTTTTTCTGTTTTGCAAAAACAGCAACGATCTAGACTGAATTTTGTATGCACGTTTTCCTTGAAATTTCATTGTCCGCATTTAAAATTCGAAATCAGCATATTGTATCTAAATTCATTGTTTTCGTAGATTTTATTGGCCCGACTGTGATATTCTTGTTATTTATTTTTTGTATCCATTTATGTATCATTCTTTTTATCGCATTATTGACCAAATCACGTGAGCATTTAACACATCATCGTCTTTTTTTTTGGATTAATTTACGAACCGGCGGCGTTCGACTTCTCGCGACGAAAAGCCTACGTTCTAAGCTAAACATCATCTAAATATCATTTTAATTTTGTAATTCACGAGTTGAGACATAATCGATCGGAGCGGAAATGTAAAAGAAGGAAAAAAGAGAAAAACAAAAAAAATATTCTGAAAGATTTTAGTAGTCATGATTATAGAAAAGTTATATAAGTAATGCCTGTGATAATAGTATCGTCAGGATAAGTTGGGTCCTTAAAGAGTCTCCGATGTTGTTACTAGGTAAATATAAAAACATACTAAACAATAACTTTGACGGGAGGATCGGGATCGTGACGGCGTCTCTTACGAGAAAAACGGTATTTTGACGCACAACGAGGGGAAAAATATCCAAAGTATAAAAAGAGATACGCTGCAAATTTTTGCCAATCATATTTAAGAAGGCGAAGGTAAACATTGACTACTCATTTAAGAAAATACAAAAAAAAAAGGGAAAAAAACACTCGAATGACCATTTAACGAGAGGGTCTTTTACCTCACAAAATTATATTACGCTCATCTTATATAAATATATTTGGATATTTTAGTATAGATTTACTCTATTTACATATTTTTATCTGTGGAAGACTACTTGGCTGATTTAGGCCGCTGTTGAAATTCACCCCTTATTTGCCTTCACGTTTAAATTACAATAATATTTAGAGATGATAACGAAAAAGGAATACTGAAGAAAAAAAAATATATATATGAAAACCAGAAGCTACAATGAGAATTACTCGTTACGTAAATGGTAATTGTGATAGATTTTTTGATGATTTTTACAATCTCAAGAGTCTCGTTATCGTAATATGTATAGAACTAAATAGTCACTCTCTACGTAACATGTACATGTAAAACATATATTAAATATCTATACTCCGCTTAAGTCATTACATTTACCGATGTATCGAGTGAAAATATGAAAAATGTAAAAACAAACGCCTCAACCGAATGCACGAAACTCTGTATTGTATCGGTTTTCCTCGTTAGAAAAGCTAACCCAAATCTCGATCGATGTTCCGATTAATAATGCGAAACGTTTGGGTTTTTCTTCGACGATTAACTATATTAATGGTAGGGATGATAAACAAAAGCGTGCGTTGATTTATAGCCTACGGTTAATCATAGTCTTCCTAGAGTTTTAAGATTCGGATCGAACTCTGATCGAAGCACTTCATGTCAATCCAAAAAAAAAAATACCGAAAGAAATGTCAAGTGCCGACCAACGCGACGTTCGTGTATTTTCATGTATCTCGGATCTGTAAATAACGACGGCGAGCGTCGTCGAATCGCGTTGGTATATTTTATGCACGCTTTTCCTCCGGCTGCTTGCTTCGCAAGAAATGCCGAGTTTCCTAAATGCGATCGATTTTTCTGCGGCTCAAGTCGGTTCGCGATTCGACGACTTTCTCAGCCGACGCGTTCGTTTTCCTTACCTGCGATTAAAATTGTATCGTTTTTTACGACGGCGATAGCTTTGTATCTTCGATTGTATTCGTTGGCTTTGCTGATTGGATCGCGACTGGAAATTCGATTCGAATCTCACGCGCGTCGAATCGGCAATGCCTTTTTATTTTTGTGTTCGAAGAGTTTGTGAAATGTTGCGCCCGAGTCGAGAATGATTCCTACTTGCTTTTGCGAATATTATTATTGATATTAATTATTATGTATACCCGTTTGCTCGTTTGTTTCCTTTTTTTTACATTTCACGTGGGTTGTATTTGCGCTGCATTCGTAAGAAAAATTTTTATGCGTTGTTATTTATGTTATTTTACGATTTTCTGGACTGAGCCTTTTCGCTTTTTGTAGGGACGCGAGCGTGCGTGTGGAAAGCGTGTTCTCATTTTTTTTTTATACTTAATTCTGTCGAGGGTGAAAAGAAGTGTCATGTTTTTGTGTCGGCTCAAAAAAGCGCATTCCATAATATTGAAATATTTTTAAGTGTCTGATTAAAAAAGAAAAAAATACAAAAAAAAACAACGTTTCATTCGTTATTTAGCTTGTAAGGAAAAGCAAATGACAGAAAGAGTAATATATACACGTAGCGCGTACTGATTTTGTTTTGCTTCGAGAAAATTTTTTGTTAATTTTTTTATAAGGGAACTCTTCTTCCTTGCGTCAACTTTTTTCTTGTACGTCATTTGATGATTTTAGTTCTGTATGCGTAGTGCCAAAATCGACAAAAAATATATCTATATATATATTTACGCGGTTAATTATTATTTATTTAATACAAGTTTTTTTGCTCACACGAGAAAAAAGTCTTTAGACCGTTAGATTGAAGGGGCAAAAAACAGTTGTGTGTAATAATAATTATAAAACCTTCGATTAGTCAGTTCAAGTACAAATATTGAATGTATCGTATTGTTAGTTAAATAAGGAAACGGAAAATTTCTTAAAGTTACTTTGTTCCATTCCTCGAGCTCTGTAAGTTTGTATTTTTCGCTGCTGCGCCAGCGATCGATTGACAGTTTGAGTTACTCGGATGTAATGAATGGATAATACTTAAAAAATGACAGGCCGAAAATGAGTAGGAATGCGAGCTTTCAAGGCGGCTAATTCCTCGGCGAGACACTTTATTTACATATCAAAATAGGCGACCATTCCACCGATGTTGATCCGTCGATCTGCTTTTATCATATGTTTTTCACGTTGCTCCACGATCTTACTGAAAGTATTACGTTTCTGTCGTCACCAAACTGTCACTAGTATTCGGAGCGAAAATTCGCGTGAAATTACAAGGGGAACGATACTGCGATTGTAAAGTGGGAAATTGATGCTGAAATAATACCCGTGTTCCGCGTGCAAATGCCTTGTAAACGCAAGACATGTTCTGTTTTCCGGCAGGAAAAGCGTATCAAAATTGAAAATCCGAAATGTGATATTTCGTATTTTTTTAGCGTAACGCGATGCTTTCTTTTTTTTTTCGACAAATTTCAACGTTTTTTCTATTGCCGCAAATTTTAGATGGATATTAATATACACGTGTATTTTTTGAGATTTTTATATAAATTAGCAAAACGTTTACAAACGACGATGGGCAGTTATACAATGGCGTTTTCTTGTTTTTTCTTTTCTTTGTATTTTACCTCTAGAGCAAATTTACACGTTTCAATCAATATTTGTCCGTCAATTAGATACCTAAGATTTTGCTGTAGGTTCGTCGAAATATTGTATTTTTCGTAGACTTTACAATCGCATCTGCCATTTTGAAATTGCGCTCCTGATTTCGATACGCTAGGGCGAATCCTGTTCATCGTTCCAAAGTCTTTGTCGATATTTTACACTCTCGATGAGCTTATTCACCGTGTTTCATTGCCGTAGCAAAAAAAGTACATGAAAAAGGAGAAGAACAACTATTAAGGAATAGTACAAGCGAGGGAAAAGTTGAAATTGTATAATTCAAGACGAAGCGGTATATATCTATATATTTTTTTATGTATGTACTGGCGGGATATCGGGGATAGCACGACTGGTCGGAAACGAAAAAAGAAAAGAGGATAAAGTCCACGAATATCAGCTCCTTAGATTCTCAAATTCGAATTTTACAATTCACTTTTCTTCCGTCTCGGGGCTGCTCTTTTTTTTCGTTAAACTCGTACGAAGCTTCATTGATTTCCAAAGAAAAAACAGAGGTCGTGACTCCCACAGCCCCGCACCGTCTCAAAGTATTTACAAAGAAAGCGTAAATTTGTGATTCAACAAGCTTATACAAATGCTCCTTATTTTTTTGAATTTACAAGTATATTATCCAAAGTTTGTCGAGGCTAGTCCGTAATAAAACTATCTGAAACTATTAAGGGTCTCATCTACAATCTTTACTATCGATTATTATTTTCCTTACACTTTCTTTAAATAAAAATCACTGTTTTCTATCTTATACAACGTATAACGAAATTTTCGTTTCATTTTTATATTATATATGAAAAAAAAGATAAAACATTTATTGTATTATAAGTATATATATTATACACACTTTTACAAGGACATATTTTAATCTATATTTCAATCTGTAAAATGTATTGTAACTAAAATCCACTACTCGCGTACATACGAAACTGAGAGTACTTTATTACGGGATGGACTAATTAGCCTCGGAACCTCGCACTTCCAAAGTATATTGAAAACGAAAAAAAAAACCCGCACGATGCACAAAGCGCGCATTTTATATGTACATTTTAGATGGGATTGTAATTGCTTCGATTGAAACGAGTTGAAAAACACCGCTGACGATGTCGTTTTTTAATTGGGCTATTTTTAAACGGATTTTACAAGGCGTTGCGTGTATTCTGAACGACGTTGATTCTTTCGCTCCATATCAATAAATGCGTTTGTAACATTGATCGTCAGTTCTGTATTAAGGTACTCTCGAGAGAAATTATCATTACGCTGTTTTTTCTAAAAAATGTAGGGAACGTAAGTTCTTGTGTGCGCGTAGGTTGCAATGCAATAAATAATATTTTAAAATAGTAATAATACCGCCATGCTCACAAAGCACATACACACGTTTATAGCTATATGTACACGAACAATGTGTATATGTAGGTATATTTATAAGTACATTTACCAAAATTATTAAATCTTAAGGATTTCATGTGATTTTGAAAAATTGTTACGTCTTTTATTTTCTGCCAATTGTTTGATTTGTAACGTTGTTCTCTGTTCTTTTTCAATAAAGTCAGCGAACCTAAACGCTCTTGCATCTTTTTCTTATTTCTAGTTGTTTTTTTTTCTACGAAGCGAGGAGCAATGATAACCTTGGATTGCACGTCAAGATTTATTACACCAAAATTAACATCGACACAAGTTTTTACATCGAGACATTTAATCGGAGTCGCTGTCTTGTCGCGTCACCTGCTGCTTCGGTAACTCTTTTTGCAGCTCCAAAACGTGCTCTATTGGTTTTGGTCTGCCGTCTTCTCCGATTCGACAAGGGTAAACGACGCCTTCTCTGGAAATCGAAGACAAGAATTTTACAAGTTTTGTTTCAAGGTTTGACAACATTTCTACCGACCTAGTTAACTGATCAACGAGACCGACGAGTTTCAAAGCTTCGTATTCTTTTTGTTCCTCCGTCATGCCCGCCAATGGATCCGGTTTTGGTCCCTCGTAACATCCGGTTACTGGATTTATACTATAAAAAACGATGCTTTTTGAAGTTTCTCAAATTATCTTTGAAAAGACGAGGACAATTGTTTATGTTTTACTGCTCTTTGTATTTCGTGTACTCCTCGGTATCGCTGTCTTCGGACTCGGAAGAGTAACAAGTTTTCGGTTGGTTTTTCCCGAGCAATCCTTTGTTCGCGAACATTCCTGCTGCGTTTCCGTATCCAGTGTACTTGATCATTCGTCCAACTAGAAAATTAATTCTTATCAGTTAATAAGCAAATTATTGCAGAGAATCGAGGGGAAGATTATTGTACCATTTTCCTTGCACAAAACGAACAAAAACTCAGCAGCGATGTCTCGTATTTCTGTCACCGGGGAAGTCAATAGTTGGCAGAGTTTGGCTTTGGTCGTTTCTCCTTCTTCGGGGCGTTTCATTACATCTTTTAACGGCGGCAGTACCTGCAAATTTGAATAGTTTTTGAAATCTTGTAGAGTCGAATTTGTACCAGATAAATTACCTGCAATCTTATGTATTTTCGTATCAACCTTTGCACTTTGACGATCCGAAGCAACGCCGTGATAATCGGGGAAAGATTGTCCACGAAATTATTTTGACAGTCGAGTTTTTTATCCAGAAATTTTAACAGCACCGACACAGCGCTCATGTCCACATTCTCGTACACGTTTCTCCCCTCGTTTTCCGTTACTGGTATCGCGATGTTTTTGTAACATTCGTAGGGTATCACGACCAATAAATTAACAATGTTGCTGCAACAAAAGCAACAAATATACTTCCAGGAACTGGAATTTAAGAGACGTCATTTCGCGAGGCTCCACCTGTGCAACTCCAATTCTTTCTCTTCGCATTCCCGAAGTAACAGCTCGCGTAAAATAGTGACTAGATTCCTGTAACTCTGAATTTCCTCGTCCGTTATATTGTCTATGTTTAACAGTAGGTTGAACAGCACTTGAAGAATTTCGCAAGCCAATTCCACGTTTTCCTGCAAGGCAACAAATTTCCATTAGTAATTAGAAAGATCCAAAGATTGTCATCAATGAAAACCTTGTTCAACCCATTTTCCTTGGGTTCGGAAGTCGAGATGTCCTTTAAAATTTTTACGAGGCACGTGTCCCCATCGAGATCTCTTTTTATGACGTTTCTGACCGGCACATTTAGCGCAGATATCAAGAAGAGTATCCTGATATCAAAGATTTTTAGGTCGTGCGGAGTGTTTTCGTCGTAGCCATTGATTCGATCAACCACGAAGGACAAACACGGCGTTTCCACCATCAACCTCTGGACTTTCGGGCTATTGTACAATAAATTGCACAGCAATTTAACGGCTTCCATCGTGACTGAAAATACAACGATTATGATATTTTTGCAAACTTGAAGGGTTTGGTACAATGTGTGTTTTTCGAGTACTGTCGATGTTGGGCGCGTTGTCCTCGTCGGAGATTTTTGCCAGGTCCGCGTTCTGCAGGATGATGCCGAATCTTTCCTTCGTCATTACTCGATCCAAATCTGTTTTGTCTCGGCTGCAAAATCATCGAGTAATTAGATAATGGATAGGGAAATTTTGGGCGTTGAAAATTTTTACCTCAAAACGCGTAAAACTGCCAGACATTTTTCGTGAAGAGAAAAATGTGCAGGATCGTCCAGGTACTTGAATAAGGATTCGAAAATGGAGGCTCTCGACTCGATTTCGGCCAGTTCTTCGAACTTTGTTTCGTTCTTGTACTGCAAAATGATGATAATTATCAAAATCATGTTAAATACATCGATAAATATGAATCGAGTACGACGTAATTTTCCGGAAAATCAATATTTTTATCACAGTGCGTGATAACGTGGTATAAAATGAGAGATTTTCTTACGTTCTCCAAAAATTCGTCCAAAATATCGTCATATTCCTCGCTGCGCGTGGTCGCGAATCGACCAAATAAATTGGATTTATTATTCACGCTCCTTTTGGAATAAAATAACCTTTTCTTTAATTTTACTAAACACATTTTTCGCGAAACGCGAAACTAAAATTTGATGTTTAAACACGCGTTCACACTCACATTCTCCACCAAACCTTCTACACACCTTTCAACCCAGTTC